>JAGDYQ010000170.1:452200-597200 GCA_021962125.1 Bulinus truncatus | reverse complement strand
TATATATATATATATAATTAGGGTGGTGCTTAGGAACCACTAAAAATTAAAACCTTGATTTCTTTAGGTCTCACCCTTTTAAATTGTTCCTTTGGATGTAGAAACATCTAGAAAAAAATGGGTGCTGATATCTTAATATTTAGAGATAGCTCAATGAAGCCAAAGTTTAGGTAGGCCAAGTTCAACAAGTAAACAGATCACGCTTTTGGAATTTTTGGCTTTTTTAATCAGATTGTTTCTCAAACACAACATTAAACAGTAGAATGAATTATTAAACAAGCACAAACAATCCTGCATCTATAATATTCTACCTGTAATTATAGTTCAATGTTATCAGTCCGATAAGAAGTCATTTTGACAATGTCTGTTTTTTAGTGTCTGGATAGGATTGTCGATGCTGTTGAACAGTCTGCAGCAGGAACTGAAGTTGCTCCTCATCTCTGGTGAGGATTCCACTGTACTCTTGAATCAGTGCTACACCCCTCTCTGCATAGTCGTTGACAACCTAAATCTGCCGAACGGTCTCCAAAGATCGCCGATAATCTTCATGGATGGTCCACACACCTGGGTCATCATCCAGGAATCCAGTCTGAAGCTCCATCATGTCAAAGAATCTCTTAGACTTAGGCGACACGAAGTCCTCGAGCCTTCTGTTGTTGAAGGACTCCAAATCAAAAGAGATTAGCTTGATGTCCTCTGGCTCCTCATTACCGCTTTCATTCATGGAATTTACCATGCGTCTTTTTGTTTCCGCCGATACCTGATCCTCGAAGAATGCCAACCCAACCAATTCAGGGGACGGGTACCAGAGGTGCTTTGAAAACTTGTTGGATGCAGCACTGGAAACAGCTCTGTTGATTCCGGAGTAGCTGAGAATTGTATGGAGCAGCGGCTGCCAGATTAGCCGTGAACCAGGCTCTCATGTAGACACGTACAATAAAGATGCACAGCTCTTGAAGACCTCTCTCTTCCTTGGTTGTCAGTCTGAATTGCCCTTTGAACATACATATCTTCAGGCTGTACAGAACCTTCGACATCCAGCGAGCAAGGTGCATTGCTCCAGGAGCAATGAAGTGCACTCCTCTTTCAGGCACGACCCCAAGAAATAGCAGAGCAAGTTCCAGGAACTCTCGATAATCATCTCTTGGCTGCTGCTCTTGAATATGCTTCTGAGCAAATTCAATCAGTGAGTTGCGCACATCTTCTAGCGAAGTAGACACGTCTGAATTTGTCAGTGATGTTTCATAGTTTGCTCTGTCAATGAACTGCCAATGATCCTTGAAGCGTTTGAATAACAGAACCTCAGGAGATGAAGTGGCACCTAGACAGACTTGGAAGACTGCGCCCAGAATCAGTTCCATAATGTGATGTTTGCAAGCAAGTGATAGAAGACCTCGCTGAAGTTTTTGCTCCAGCAGGATGCAGGTACCACTAATCTGACCAGTGTTGGAACTAGTAATATCAAAGCACATGCCTCTGATCTTGTCACTAACACCCCAGTCTTGCAGAGCTTGAGAGACAGCTCCGGCCTGTGCAGCACCAGTTAACAACTGTGATGCTCCTTTCCCAGGAACAATTACAGGAAGTCTGTCGATGCATTCTTTATTTGTGAGATCCGGAATCAACTTTCCATCCCAATGCACAACCATAGGATAATCAGTTTGGCACGTTGCCAATAGTTTCTATGTGGTGTAGGTAGGCCTATACTGTGTTGCTAATAGTTTCTTTGTCTAGGCCTACTAGGCCTGCTGTGTATAAAATTACCACTACCAGGCCTATTTACATGTTTTATATGTTTAGTACAGAAGTGTAGGACAATCCACATAACTTGAAATAATATTATACAGTGTTATACACACAACAACAGTGCAGTACACTATGTTTTTTCATCACGGTCCAATACTCCTAAACTTTGACGCCATCGAGCTACCAGTAAACATAAACTGAATACCTGAATATTTTATTTTAAGAGTTTCTATATATAAACGAACAAAAATAGGGGGTACGAGTAGTGATTTTTGAAAGTTCGTTTTTAAGCACCACCATATATATATATATATATATATATATATATATATATATATATATATATATATATATATATATATATATATGGTGGGGGGTGTCCAAGTAAATTTCGACAAGTTTATGTACAGTTTATAATGCAAATAAAAATGATACATAAATAGTAGAAGGTTAAACCTGAAGTTATACATATTATCTAGACATATATTTGACTAACAAACCAGTTATGATGTAAAGTCAATAGAAAGGTGAAAAAGATTAAATTAAAATACATACATTTATAAATTTACTGACGGTGCAATAACACAAATAAATACAAACAATTACGAAATATTTATAATTGGTTTTACAAACTTAAAAAAAACAAAAAATAATTGTTTTATAGAGCAGTGATAAAGAATCAATGATACAAACTACAATTATCGGTTTGATGTGTATGAAAAAAGAAATATTACTTATCATGATATACCTCTTATAAATTGATTCATAAATGAATCTATTATAATATACGACACAATTATGTGTTCTTGTCCAACCAGAGTTATTTCCTAACAACTGGCTTTACAGAATATAAAAATCGTTATATTCTATCTTTGCTATTATGACCAGGACATCAAAAACTATACAAAATGTCTCTTTTATTGTAAAAATAAAGACCAGAGGTCTCATATTTAGCAAAAGTGTTTGTAGCAGTGACCGTATCGATTTCTGGAGAAACAAGCCAATATCTGATGTCATTTCTGCTGGACCGTTACTTTGAACATTTCGCCCAGAAGGTCCCACCGCTTCAGCCTAGATGATAGCAGCTCACAACTAAAAGTGTGTCCAAAATCTATTATCAAGTCCGTGAGATCCTGCAATCAGAGGGATAGACCATGCAGAAGGACCATTTAGTGAAGTGGTTAGTAGACTTTCCCCAAAGTCTTGGAATACCAAATTTAGTGGCTCATCTTACAAACTCGGTATTTATATCACTCAAGAAAAGTTAAATGTTCTTTTTGCAGTTTTCACAACTGTAGTGAGATGTCCAGGGTTTGTTCTGATCCTCAAAATGTAATCTGAAGTAGGCGTTCTAGTCTTCAGACCGTTGCTCCTGTTGAATATTTGATGAATTCGCCAATTATGTAGCTACACGAATCAGCAGAATGTTGACACCTTCCTGATGCCACTTATACATGTGACTACAAAGAACACAATATATATATATATATATATATATATATATATATATATGTGTGTGTGTGTGTGTGTGTGTGTGTGTGCTATGTCAGCAAAAGTACACAGGCAAACTTCTGGAACATTCTATCTTTCTCTATACCTGGCTATAATGATCTAGACGTTAGAAGTTTTTAGAACAATCTTGAATATATTCACCGGACATCTACATATTGTATATTATGCTTGTTAATTAAAGCAACTGATCTCAAAATATCGATGTCTCAGTACCAAAACCAAAAGTTCATGAGTTTAAAATCCGTGTTTAATGTTCTCTTCAGGTCCAAAATTTCAGAAAATAACGTTATTAGAACAAAACCAAAACAAGAGTTACAAAATTTAGTTGCACATTGTTATAATAAGCAAAATTTGATTTAAAAACGGGATGATCCTTATTTACAAAAACGTTTCTTTCACTATTAAGAGCTGTTTTTTTTTTCAAGTTAATAAGTCAAAGCAGCAGTCTTACTGATAGAGTCGATTCATTCATCGAGCAACGTTAAATAACTGAAACAAACACCGACGAAATTTAACATTAAGTTTAAGATAAACGAAAAAGTTGCTGGAGAAATTTAACGAAATAATTAAACTGGTAAAAAGCCACGTAAAGTTTTCAAATTTGGGGTCAGCGAATAACCCAGGTGACGTGTAGTACACGACAATGTTGACGTATCGTGGAACGTAACATCCGGTCAATGTTATGGCCAGGGATGTAGCCACTTTGGCCAATCTTCTTTCCTTACAGGACAAAGACGTTGAAGAGCGCGAAAGTGTTTCGTTAGTTTTCCGAATTCTCGACGAGACTATCAGCGAATATATCATGATTGCGGTACATACGAACAGAGTTGTCTGCGATACAACTGTCAGCGAAATCGCGCAAATTACGTTGAACAAAAACATGATGATGTCAGCTCTCTCCAAGAAATGAGCTCGTAAAATTCTCATCTTCGTTAAAACAGTTCCGTTCAATCCGCGGACCGTTATTTCGTCCCAGCTGATGTATTCGGACTGATACAGAGGCGAGATTGAACCAATGAATGCAACGCTGATGAGCAGTATCGCGATTACGCTGCGTTTTCGGGTGAAAATCCTCTTCACCTTCAATGGAAAGACGACGGAAACGCAACGCTCGATCGAGATCAATGTGATTATCCAGTTGGATACGTAATAAGCAGGATCTGGAATCCATCCGATGGTGATGAACCAGAGGTCAATCACGTAGTCGGGGTAGATGTATCCCAGCAGGCAGCAGCTGTACATAAACAGCTCAACAAACGTCACGAAGAAGTCCGTGAAGGCCAGAGAGAAGATCTCCACATTCATGCTGTTGCTGAGTCCAAGCCTGGACATGATGACCATGCTAAGGAAATTGGTGATGACCCCTGAGGTCGAGGTCACGAGGTGAGCGGGAATAACGAATAACATAAGGAGGGAATCCCAGAATTCTCCGGACATTATGACAGTTATCTTTTACCCTTTCTCAGCGTTTTAATCTTTTTTTTTTATAATCTCAAGCAGGTACATTACTAAAAAGTAAAATGCATACAGCATAAGTATGCCTTATTTAGAAGTTATTGCATACAGCTTAAGTACTTGTTTACATCATTAGTTCCCTTTTTATTTATGCGCATCCATATTTATGTGTACATTAGTACATAATCACTTTTTGTACTGACACCCAGTTTTTATTTTAGTCGACAAAAATCGATCATTTCAGCAAGTCATCACTATAATATATTGTATATGGTTGACGATAGATATAAACTAATCATTTAATTAACGTAATACACACATCGTGTATAAGCCAAAATAATTAAGGAATTGTTTCAGTCAGAGTTATAGAAAGAGATCACCGTTCAAGAGCTAATCAATCAGATGATTTTTAATCTTCGGAGTATGTCAATATATCATTTCTTTGAAGTATGTCAATTTATCATTTCTTCGGAGTATGTCAATTTATCATTTCTTCGGAGTATGTCAATTTATCATTTCTTCGGAGTATGTCAATTTATCATTTCTTCGGAGTCTGTTAATTTATCATTTCTCCTATCAAACTGATGATGATTTAAAGAAGAATATTCTCATTTTATAAGTTGATTCTAATCTGATTTGCGCCATTGCGTGAAGTAATTTTTCCATAACAGGCAAAAATAATTAGTAGGAATTTCATAAGTTTTCCGATAAATTAAGTAGGTAATCATTACAGGAGACTTACCATCGTTCGATCTAATTACAACGTCTGTTCAAAATGCTAATTTGTTTGTTTATAATTGATTTATTCGATAACACTGCAAAATCTTGGCTTATTAGCGACATAATCTTATGAGAAGTAAAGAAATAGTCAAAAAGTTAGTTTTCTATCTATTTGCCCAAAGGCTGTATAAAATCAGCCTTTCTAGCTTTTTTACATAAATAGCTACTAATAATAGTAATGGGACTTCATATGAAATGAAGTGGTAAAATCATGTCTGGAGGACATGTTACTGTTTAGTTTTTAACACAGTAGGTACTGCTATTAGAATAATTACTAGCCGTTAATTTATCTGATGGCTTATGGGATATATCATTATTTTTGTGTAACTACTATTCGACGTTCTGAGCCGGTTATCACATGCACGTAATGTCCATATAATTAGATCGATTTTCAAAGTATTTATTGCAAAGCATTACCCAGAAAAAACAACATGTTGAGATTAAATACACATTTGACGCTTTCACACTATGTTAGTTTCGTGAGATACATCGGCGCCCTACGGGCATTCTGTTAAAGCCGCCCCCCCCTTATTATGCTTAAATTACTAGAGCACGAGACATGTCCCCTCTAACTATTCGCGAAACCAGAGTCACCCATCCTCCCACCCAAATTTACACCACTGACAAGATATTTGGAGCAGACGATGCGCTCATAAAACTTGTGCACAGATTTTAATTCTGATGGTCTTACACATTTTCCATCTCTCCGCTAGCCCACATAGATAAAGTGATAAACAAGCTGATATGTATATATAGATAGATATATATAGATATAGACAGATAGAGAGAGAGAGAGAGAGAGAGAGAGAGAGGGAGAAGTAGTTACATTTGTATGCAGAGGTATCGATGTATGACGTCGAGGGTTATAATAGAATATTGATCTAACCAAATCAATGAGCTTTAAAAATCCCTTGATAGATATCTAGCATAAAAGAAAATTAAATTGAATGCATTATATCAGCTTAAAGAAAACTGAATACAATTTACTCTATCTGAGACGCATGGTCGTGCGCTATAGATCCATGACTGTCGATTGAAGGGTCCATGGTTCAAAACTTCGAGAAAACTCGTAGATTTTATCTGGTGAAAGTTCCCAAGTCCACCAAGCTTTTAATGGGCATCTGACATATGTTGGGGAAGTAAAGGCGGCTTGACGTTGTGCTAATCACACAATCCCTTTTATTCCTTGGCTTCTGAAACAGATGAACTTAAACTTCATCAGCCCAGATGGGCCCCTCAGGGACTTGATGGAAACTTCATTGCATAAAAAAAGTAGCAGTGATATTTTCACATTGCGCAATTTTTTTCTTTCAGTTGTATATAAATACGCTTTAGTTTTTTGGACTTCATGGCTATACGGCTCAGTATAGATTGTGTACTCTAAGGCTAGTTGGCCAAACGGCTCCGTATAGATTGTGTACTCTAAGGCTAGTTGGCCAAACGACTCCGTATAGATTGTGTACTCTAAGGCTAGTTGGCCAAACGACTCCGTATAGATTGTGTACTCTAAGGCTAGTTGGCCAAACGACTCCGTATAGATTGTGTACTCTAAGGCTAGTTGGCCAAACGGCTTCGTATAGATTGTGTACTCTAAGGCTGGTTGGCCAAACGACTCCGTATAGATTGTGTACTCTAAGGCTAGTTGGCCAAACGACTCCGTATAGATTGTGTACTCTAAGGCTAGTTGGCCAAACGACTCCGTATAGATTGTGTACTCTAAGGCTAGTTGGCCAAACGGCTCCGTATAGATTGTGTACTCTAAGGCTAGTTGGCTAAACGGCTCCGTGTAGATTGTGTACTCAAAGACTAGTTGGCCAAACGGCTCCGTATAGATTGTGTACTCAAAGGCTAGTTGACCAAAGGACTCCATATAGATTGTGTACTCTAAGACTAGTTGGCTAAACGGCTCCGTATAGATTGTGTACTCTAAGGCTAGTTGGCCAAACGGCTCCGTATAGATTGTGTACTCTAAGGCTAGTTGGCTAGTTGGCCAAACGACTCCGTATAGTTGTGTACTCTAAAGCTAGTTGGCCAAACGGCTCCGTATAGATTGTGTACTCTAAGGCTAGTTGGCCAAGCGGCTCCGTATAGATTGTGTACTCTAAGGCTAGTTGGCCAAACGGCTCAGTATAGATTGTGTACTCTAAGGCTAGTTGGCCAAGCGGCTCCGTATAGATTGTGTACTCTAAGGCTAGTTGGCTAGTTGGCCAAACGGCTCCGTGTAGATTGTGTACTCTAAGGCTAGTTGGCTCCGAAGCTTTATCATCTATCACGCCATACTGTTAAAATATAGCTCAAGGACCAAGAGCTAATCAACTGCACACTTTCCTTCGTGGTGCTATCTAGTCATCGAATTCCATTCCTCTTTGGTGACTCCTAACAACCAGTTGGCACCAGTTTGGACACAACTTTCTTTTACATGTTTGTTTATACATATAACATTTGCTCTGTTTGTAGATAAATACCCCCCCCCCGTGTCAGGGAGTAACATTTGACGTTTCTGGGCCCGATTGGCGTTAAGGTTCCCCAGTTATGAAAATAAAAAGTTTAACAAAACAAAAAGTTAACCTATCAGGGACTAATAATTGGTTCTTTCTTATCTGGACCTGCAACGTAATTAATTGAGCTATAAGAATTATGGCCATAACGCGTATTGAATCAAAGCAACTGATATTGATGTGGGCTGACCGAGAACAGCGGCGTAGTATGGGTAATGCGGGTATATCGGCCGCAGTGGGCGCCGAACCATAGAGGGGTGCCTAAAGGGCGCTGTTAAATGTTTTTTGGCAGTTTTCAGATTCGGAGGAGGGCACCAAAATTGTAACCTGCTCAGGGCGCCACAATACAGGGTGCCACAATACAGGGCGCCGCAATACAGGGTGCCACAATACAGGGTGCCACAATACAGGGCGCCACAATACAGGGCGCTACAATACAGGGCGCCACAATACAGGGCGCCACAATACAGGGTGCCACAATACAGGGCGCAACAATACAGGGCGCCACAATACAGGGCGCCGCAATACAGGGCGCTACAGTAGCTATCTACTGCTCTGGTTAATATATCTAGACATTTATTAACCTACTTATAAAGGTCGGACGACATTAATTGTCATTTTTTTTTAAAATCATTTTTATAATGAAATATTGTTTATATAACAGACTTTAACTACCTTATTCCTCCTAATATAACTCTGTTTTTTTTTTAAACCCAGAATTCTCCCCCTTTGAGGTCTGCTTATTTTTGTTAGATATAAAATTGTATAGGCTTTTATTGTTGTTATCATAATTTACCGACAACAGTGCCGGCTTTAGGTATGACATGTGCCCGATTTTACAATATGACTATAGGTGCCGTTAGGGTTTCCTCCAATGCAAACAATTGTTTTGGAAATCACTTTTTTTTATAATTAAACTTTTATAGGCTCAGTAGTTTATCCAGCCCAGAGTGCCAGTTGACAAGTGGGCCCCTTACCATTGGCGAGGTATAGGGCCTGTCTATGTCGAGTTATATGGCCAGTATATGGCGAGTTATAGGACCTGTCTATCGCGAGTTATTGGGCCTGTCTATGTCGAGTTATAGGGCCAGTATGTTGCGAGTTATAGGACCTTTGTATGGTGAGGTATAGGGCCAGTATATGGCGAGTTATAGGACCAGTCTATGGCGAGTTATAGGACCAGTATATGGCGAGTTATAGGGCCAGTATATGGCGAGTTATAGGACCTGTCTACGGCAAGTTATTGGGCCAGTATATGGCGAGTTATAGGACCTGTCTATGGCACGTTATAGGGCCAGTATATGGTGAGTTATAGGACCTGTGTATGGTGAGGTATAGGGCCAGTATATGGCGAGTTATAGGATCTGTCTATGGCAAGTTATAGGGCCAGTATATGGCGAGTTATAGGACCTGTCTATGGCAAGTTATAAAGCCAGTATTTGGCGAGTTATAGGACCTGTCTATGGCGATGTATAGGACCTGTCTATGGCAAGTTATAAAGCCAGTATATGGCGAGTTATAGGACCTATCTATGGCGAGTTATAGGACCTGTCTATGGCGAGTTATAGGACCTGTCTATGGCAAGTTATAGGACCTGTCTATGGCGAGTTATAGGACCTGTCTATGGCGAGTTATAGGACCTGTCTATGGCAAGTTATAGGGCCAGTATATGACGAGTTATAGGGCATGTCTATGGCGAGTTATAGGACCTGTCTATGGCAAGATATAGGGCCAGTATATGACGAGTTATAGGGCATGTCTATGGCAAGGTATAGGGCCAGTATATGGCGAGCTATAGGACCTGTCTATGGCGAGGTATATGGCCAGTCTATGGCAAGTTATAGGGCCAGTATATGGCGAGTTATAGGGCATGTCTATGCGCTTTCTTTCGATAAAACCATATAATAGATACATTAATCATTTGATTGACCATCTTAAAATGACCAGCATTTCGGTGTCCTCGGAGGCCGACAACGTTTTTAATACGGCTCAGCCTCATATAAAGGGGCGGTGGGTCGTACATTATGGGTCTCGTGTTCAAACCTCGATGGGAACTTCGGGGATTTTTTTCCTCGGGAAAGTTCCTAGCTGTAGCTATTTGTAAAATGGGTATTTAGGCAGCTGAGCGTTGTGCTATGCACGAAATCAATTAACGACCTTTTTATTCACCCCGACGAGCCGTTAAAGACTTAGATGAACTTTTTTATTCTTTTTAATCTTTTTATATTTTATCAATAAGTCATTTCGCGATAACCAAAAAAAAAATTCGTTTTAATTTACGAATAAAGTTAATTTTTCTTTTTATTAAATTTAATCGGCTGTGGCTTTACGCACGTGAATTGAGCTTTCAAATTTATTTTTGTTTTTTTAATAAAGCATTTGATGCTATTCTATTTCTGATTTCTCTAAACAAAATTATTTTTTTTTAAAATTAACCATCGCAGATGTGAAGACTGATCATCATACTGCTCTACTTCTGCTACAATTAAATAAAAAGATTAAAAAAAAATAAACGAATTAATGTAAAATATTTAAACCTAATTAAAAATTTCATTCTAAGATATTTTGACGTTTTAATCATGCAGACATTTTGTATTCTTTCATAGAAATTTTCCGTTGAGACATTTAAGACGGGTCACAAGAGTCACGATCAGTTAATGGCAGAAATCGAATACCTGAACAGCTGTTTCTATAAATGCATGTTGGGATTAATAAAGATTATGTGTTATTCAATTTTCTTCTAAAATGAGCTAAATCGAAATCGGAATCATACATTTCCCCTTCTCCCAATCCACGGACACACACATTCCGTGCAGCTTGAAAAATTAATTAATATGCTTGAGATTTAATGCATTGAGATAAAGGTTAAAAAGACAAAAAAAAAAAAAATCAATCATACGTACAGGGGTGGGGGGGGGTACGTTCACCTCATTTATAAGGTTGTGAGGTTTAAGCGGCGAACTTCAATTTTCCGTTGGCCAAAAAACAAAGTTGAAATAAATACAACGAGAGAACTGAAAGCTTCCTGCAAAGCAATATCTAAGATGCCCCGTTGTTTTCTGTGTCTTGTCGTCTTACTGAGTGTCTCAAGTAAGGCTTACTCCGCTCTCTGGTTTGGATACGGTAAGTACGTTGCATGTGACGTTTACAGCAGTGGTTCTCATAGTACAGCTCGCGACCCACGGATGTGACCTGCGCTATCTCGACTGTCGACCTGAAGGTACCTGGTTCGATCTCCGGTGAGGACCAAGGAAATTTTTCAGGTCTTGGCTCAAGTTCCCGATATATCTCCCGTGGTGCCTCCATGGCCATTGCACTATCGGCTATGGTGGGGATGAAAGAAGGGCACCATAAAACCGTCCCATTAGTGGTTTAAAGGATCTAAGGGATTTCATCTCATCCTTACAGGACTTTACACATCTCCTATTTAGGTCGCGAAAATGAAATTTCTGATTAATATATATAAAGAGTCCATGCTTCACTGACCTCAACTATATATTCTATATGACACTTATATATATATATATATATATATATATATATATATATATATATACGAATTGAAAATCATTCCGTGTATTATTGACAATATTTTTATACATTGCAAATACAGAAAATCTTTGTAGATACAGTAAATAAAGTTAAGTCCCCTTATCCCTAAATAGCTATCGGGGCAGATGAAGTGTAAAATTCATCCGTCTCTATAACCTCGGCATATGAAGGCATTGTGTGGTTAGCATAAATACCAGCTGCGTTTACTTCCCCAACTTAAGGTCAGGTACCCATTTTAAAGCTGGGTGGACTTATGGGGACGACTTTGCACCAAATTTCACCTGGGAAAAAAATTCCATGGTTCTCACTGAGCATCGAACCCAGGACTCTCAGGTCGACATTCGAGTATGTACGTAAGTCGGCCATCCGACACAGTGTTGACCTAAAAATAAAGAAATGTGATGATATCGAAATTTATTGCCATTTATCTAAAGAGGAGTTAAAGAAAGGCAACAGGGCAACAGGGCAACAGGGTAACCTTGATTTAATTTGCTTAGAATAAAACAACAGTTAATTTTTTTTTGTGTAAAAAAAAAATACCGTTATTAACGTTTTCTTAAGACCCGTTCATTTCGCTCATTGCTAGCTTTCTAACCTGTTGATGTTGATTTTTATGTGTAAAAAAAATACCGTTATTAACGTTTTCTTGAGACCCGTTCATTTCGCTCATTGCTAGCTTTCTAACCTGTTGATGTTGATTTTTTTGTGTAAAAAAAAAAATACCGTTATTAACGTTTTCTTGAGACCCGTTCATTTCGCTCATTGCTAGCTTTCTAACCTGTTGATGTTGATTTTTCGTGTATTTTAATCTACAGAATGCCCGGATGGACACAAGGCTGGGGACGTCTGGTATACAGGTAGATGTGGAAAATGTACCTGTCATGAAGATTACTATCGATGTGAAAGGTACGTCTGTGTGTGTTTATCTGGCTGTTGAACCCTGGCTGAAAGTGTGCCATAATTTTCTGTCTTTTCTACGAACTTTGTCTGTTTGTGTGTTTATCATTTCCTAAGTCGTTCTGTGCGGTTTTGTGTGTGTGTGTGGTCAGGTTCATTAACATGTTTACCTTTCATTGAACTGCAATACTGCTAATAACAACAGCAAACTATTCCTACAGCTACAAGTTTTTAATGCATTAATATAAGCTGAGTGCAATAAATTGCCCACTATTTTTTTTATCTCGGTGTGTGTGGCGCTTCCACAGCTGCGGCGTGTTTGCGTACGACGAGACCCAGTGCTACAGCGAGGGGTACCCTGAGGAGACCTACCCGGACTGCTGTTTCCCCATACTCAGGTGCAGGGGTGAAGAAGGATTTGACGAGTCCAAGTTGATCCAATCTTGAGGAAAACACAACACTGGGCCTTTGACCTTGACTCTTACAATATGCTTTCTACTCCCCTCCTCCCCTCCTCTCTCTCTTTCTCTCTCTCTATCCACTAAACCGATTGGATTTTTGAAATATTTAAATAAAAGTGGAACCCAAAAAAATGTGACGCAAATATTTAATAAAAACAAAAAAAAAAAAATGCTGACTCTTGAATTTGTTTTTATGTTTTTTAAATATTAAAACGGTTGAATGGGTCAGTTAGGTAAATAAATAAAATAATGTCGCACGAACGTTAGCCTTTACACCAATCTATATCGACCAGAGCAAGTAATGGGTCAATGGGTCAAATTGGTCGCAAAATTGGATGGGTCACATGGGTCATGGGTCAATGTTCCCTGACCCACGACCCATCCTTAGTCACCGCCCGACCCTAAACAAAACACATCGTCGCGCGATTTTTTTTATTTCAAAAAGGTTTCTATGGCGACGGCCGCCATCTTGAAAATAACAACATTCAATGGGTCATGGGTCATGATGGGTCTGGGTCAAGAACTTGATGGGTCATATGGGTCATGGGTCAAGCACAGTGACCCACTACTTGCTCTGAAATCGACACACATAGTCCTTCAATCTGTATTGACACACAGACCTTCAATATGCGGCGGCTGCTGAAACAGATTAATTTTACTCTTCATTCGCACCGATGGGACTTCAGAGCTAAAGGAACTAAACACATAATAGAAAGCCCTTAGAACTTAACGGGCTGTTAAAAATTGAACACATTAAACCATTCTGACCTCGTTGAACTCTAGTCATTTGGCACAGTAAAGAGAATCGGTTTATAAAAAAAAAGCATTCTATACCTAGTAAATTTTGTTACTAATCTGAAATTCAGAGTCCAGAAAATAGTTCAATAATTTAATAGTACACATACTTCTGCATTATTTAGCCTAGATAGTATTATACTAGTATATCCTCCATTGTAATATATTGTTTTTATCATCAAACATATTGTAACGATTATCTTCAATTGTGGAAGTCATTTTCAGTGGTAGCGTATGTGGCGTAGTGACATACCAAATCAGTAAATAACATGTCTTACGATCCAAAACACGATTAAGTTTAAGTTGTTAATGAAGAGTCCTGATTGATGCAATAAATAATTGAATACTTAATCTAAACCTAAGCTAATAATTAACGTCTAACTAATCTTTCTCTAAAACTCATCTTTCTACTATAATAAACTCCAACTATCACTGATCTCTACACTAAAACTGATGACGACACACATGCATTCACGTCATCCTAATTCTTACATCTCATTGGCTGACCAATCAGAAAACACTGTACGTATTTATGAAGGATTATTCTATTCCTATGTATCATGTGTTCTTCCAAAGAGAGGAATACCAAAATAACAAATGCGCACCAATATGCGCATTGCACTTATATCTACGATTTCAATACTATATAGCAGAAGACTTAATTTTAAAATGATTGGTCATTTACAAAAAGTGAAAATTCGTATGAAACATTGACGAAATTTAACGTTGAGTTTGAGATATACGAAAAAATTACTGGAGAAATTCAACGAAATAATTAGAATGGTAAACAGCCACATAAAATTGTCAAATTTCGGATCAGCGAAAAAGCCAGGGGTGGTGTAATACACGACAATATTAACGTATCTTGGAATGTAACATCCGGTCAGTATTAAGGCCAGGGAAATGGCCACCTTGGCCAATCTTCTTTCCTTAGTGGACAACGCTGATGTAGTCTCATTGAGAAATTCGCTGGATAGGCGAATTTTCGACTAAATTCTCAGTGAATAGATCATCGTGACCGTGCACACGAAAAGTGTTGTCTGCGAAACAAGTGTCAGCGAAATCGCACAGACGACGTCGATTAGGAAAATGATAATGTCCGCTCTCTCTGTGAAATGGGCTCTTAATATTGTCCTCTTTGCTGAGACTGATCCGTTTAAACCGGCGACCATTACTTCATCCCAGCTGATATATTCAGACTGATACAGAGGTGAGACAAGACCGATAAATGTAGCACTGATGAGCAGTATCGCGAAAACGCTGCGTTTGCGTGTGAAAATAAGCTTGACTCTAAAAGGCAAGACCACGGAAACGCAACGAAATCAGTGTGATGATCCAGTTGGATACAAAGTAAGCTGGGTCGGGAATCCATCCGATGGTGATGAATCCCAGAGGCCAGAAGTCGATGGAGTGGTCGGGGTAGATGTATCCCAGCAGGCAGCAGCTGTACATCAACAATTCCACAAAGGTCACGAAGAAGTCCGAAAGGGCCAGAGAGAAGATCTCCACATTCATGCTGTTGCTGAGTCCAAGCCTGGACATGATGACCATGTTAAGCGCATTGGTGATGACCCCTGAGGCTGAGGTCAAAAGGTGAGCGGGAATCACAAACCATGCGACAAGGGTATCCCAGAATTCTCCGGACATTTCAACAATCTGTTTATATGTTATCCATATAAGTTTCCATATGCTGCGCTGATAAAAAGCGTTATCTTTATCAGTGGTAATATTATTTACAAACTCTTTTGAATCACATGTAAATTAGCTGTAAATTAATCCTAGGCAGGGGACGGGGAGTGCGGTGTATGACACTTGACAGTCGACTTACAGTGAGAACTTTGGGATTGGTTCAGGTCCAGGTGAAAGTCCTACAAGACCACCCAGCTTTAAATGGGTACCTGACTAAAACTTAGAGGAGTACCAACGGCTGGGCGTTGTTCTAACCACACAATCCCTTCATATGGCCGAGGTTATAGAAACGGATGAATTCTACACTTCATCTGCCCCGATGGCGCCTTAGGCTTAAGGGAACTTTGCTTATAATCCTAATGGGTTAAATCAAACTTTTACATGTTACTAACGGTGTATAATTAAAAAAAAAAAAAGCATAAATCATCGCTAACTTAAATCATTTCATAAATCACACTAAAACTAGAAGGCAGAAAATGTAATATTTATTCTAGTTTATAAAAAAAAACAATCAATCAACTAAATGACAAGTTCAGATAACATATCGATCTAGGATCGTTCCCCATTAAACTTTCGTTTTTTCATTACAATAATTCAAAATAAAAAGAATCGATCCTTAGTTTATCGAGTTAACATTATTCTTGGTTGCTAATTAACAGTTGATAAATACTAAATCTCGGTGAAAAGCATTGGGTTTTGAATATTATATTTAAAAATGAAAATAATGTTTTATTTCGTGCGGATAGCAAAGTGAAGTAAATTACATATGTTCAATGCGTAATTTCATGTTGAAATTTCATGTCTGATACTCATCTTCCTTTACAGTAATTACCGTATTAGTTGGTTGCCATTTACATCTTATTTAACGGTAATTGTCTATATTGATTGGCTGAGCAGATTGAACATCCGATCACATGACTGTAATCTACATAATTACACATCGTAAGTCAAAAATGTATATATTCAAAGCATTCTGAAGGGGGCATCTAATGACTAAGTTAACTCATTTGTCTATGTGAATGTGGTTTTCTTAGCTAAATATCATCTATACATGTTTTAACGGTACGTAATTACACATTGTACACTTATTGATTCTATGTATACCACTTCCGTATCTCACTGTAGTAAGGGTTGACTCCAACCCCCCCCCCCCCACACCCACATGTAAACGGTGTCTCTTTCACCTCACCACCGGAATAAAATTACCTCATCAATACATTAGAGAACTTGTGGGCGAAATTGTGACGGGCGGGCATACACATTAAGACACGCCCTGCTGTTACCCTTTTCTATTTGTTCAACACTATAAATACATATATCTCGGTACATATTGTTGTATTTACAAACAACATGTAAGTAGTTAAACAAACGGAGATTGCCTGTAGGCTGGTTGATGTAAAACTAAAGTACTTGTACTTGTGCCGGAGTAAAGGGTTACTCTGCTGATACTTTGATCAGCATCAGGTCCGTTGTGTCCGGTGATATCTATAGAATAATGATTATGTGACGGGTGTTGTTGTAGTATAGTTAGTGTAGTAAAAGGTGGGCTGCCGAATTGCAAAGTTTTGTTGTTCTTTAGTCAAGCGACAATCGTATGTGACGTAATGCTGTGCCCATTGATGTTCAAAATCTTGACAATGTAATCAACGCAACACCAAATCAACACAACACCAAATCAACACAACACCAAATCAACACAACACCAAATCAACACAACACCAAATCAACACAACACCAAATCAACACAACACCAAATCAGCACAACACCAAATCAACGCAACACCAAATCAACACAACACAACACCAAATCAACACAACACCAAATCAACACAACACCAAATCAACACAACACCAAATCAGCACAACACCAAATCAACGCAACACAACACCAAATCAACACAACACCAAATCAACACAACACCGAATCAACACAACACCAAATCAACACAACACCAAATCAACACAACACCAAATCAGCACAACACCTAATCAACACAATGCCAAATCAACACAACACCAAATCAACACAACACCAAATCAACATAACACCAAATCAACACAATGCCAAATCAATTCACAAATTAATAAGCTCAGTGCAAACTCTACTCAATACTTGATCAATTGAATACTTAATCCACTGAGTACTTAACCTAATCATTACCAAATTTTCGTAATACCTTCTTAATAATTAATCTTCTAAATAATTAATCTACTAAACTTTTAATCTACTCTATACTTAATCTACTTAATATTTAATATACTTGTCACAGATTGACTGTGTGTGTGTGTGTGTGTGCGTGCGTGTGTGTGAAGAGGAGAGCACTCTATACTTAAATACGATGTACCAATGACACTATCTTCGCACGACCTCACATACCAGGTGTATAACACAAGTTCTCACTCCACCAACTGGATATCCCCTAACTGTCCACACAGTCCAGCTACACACACACAGACACCCGGCGCACCACTCAGTCTCCAGTTACACCCTGATGCTCTCCCCTGAACACACACACACTACACTAACTATACTACAACAACACACACAGTCAATCTTTGACAATACTCTTTACTAAATCCACTCTATACTTAACATACTAAATACCTAATTTACTCAGTACTACTTAATCGACTCAATACTTTATCAACTGAATATTTAATCTGGTCAATGATTAATCTACTTAATAGATTATCTGCTTAATATTTAAAACCCCCAGTACTAAATTAGGTTTGCCGCAACATTCTAATTGATGCTAACTATATATATGTATGTCTTTGTTACGGGTCTTTTTAATAATATTACTTGTAGTAGCTATAAGAATTCCAGTCAACATTAATAATAAAGTCGACTTAAGTTGAAGTAACATAACTATAAATTTAATTCTTTAACATGAACTGACATAAGGGTAAATTCAGAAGGCGTAAAATATAAAGCTATGAACATGCATCCGCATATCTCGATGCCCAAAGCTAGACTGATCATAAAACAAAGCATGTGCTCCCATCGGTCGGTTTTAGTATACGTCATTTCCACCAAATGACGTATACACTAGAACTCTCAATAATCTACAACTCAAGATGGCGGAATGGACGCCATGGATACCGTGGTTGGTCGAGCCCATAGATATATAAGACTAGATCGCTTATGGGCTATGCATAGACATATATTGTGCGGACCATAACTTTAAAAAGAGAAGAGTACAATTCTGTATAACCTGATGACGTAGTACGCATAGAAACCTTAAGTAACCGAAATAAATAGCAGAAGACATTTTGCATTTTTTTCCTTGACAAATTTTCAAAAACTTTTTTTTTTAATTAACTTTGAATAAAATGCCTCCGTGTTGTGTACCCGGTTGTTTGATTATATTATTACTAACCGTCAAATATAATTTTTTCGGACACATCAGTAGATTTTAAAAGCGCCAACCTCTAGCAAGAATGGGGATTTTTTTTTTAATCTACTTAATATTTAATATACTTGTCACAGATTGACTGTGTGTGTGTGTGTGTGTGTGTGTGCGTGCGTGTGTGTGAAGAGGAGAGCATTGTACAGAATTGTACTCTTCTCTTTTTAAAGTAGGGGTCTCGAATACAACATTTTTTTGGTCTCTATTAAATAAGCATAAGCGATCTAGTCTTATATATCTATGGTAGAGCCTACCAGATTGCGTCATCAAACTTAGAGTATACTATTTCTCCTGATTTCTTGCAGGGGGCCATGAGGCCATCGTTTACATGGGCCTCGCTCAGCAGTGTTTCTAGTAATCCTATTATTATAAGTACAACTACATAAACCAACCCTACTTTACTTTGTTATTTCATCAGTGGCGTAGTGAGGAGGGGGGCATGGGGGTATCATCCCCCCCCGGGCGCTTCTCACAAATGGGTGCCAAATGGTATATTACACAAATATTTTTTTTTATGGTTTTCGAATGGGGGGGGGAAGGGGGGCGCTAAAATGTTCATGTATTGTGCGGCGGGTGCGAGTTAAGCTCGATACGCCACTGCCTGGGTGTAAGACTCTCTCGGCTGTCTCAAGAGGCAGCTGTCAATACCCCTTATTATACACTTCTATAGAGCATATTCAGTTCTCAAAATATTGCATTTGAACAGTTAAGGCGAAAGAGGTTTTTTTTTATTACCTGTTTATAATTATTTTTATGCAAAAAAAATTAAGGAATTTCCTGGGGGTTTCTATTGTTTATAATTTAGAACCTCTTTTGTAATATGTTTGCCATTGATATTAAAAAAATGAACTGTTTGATAATTTTTTTTTTAAATCAAAAGACAAGAGACAAAGTGATGAATATAATGTAAATTTATTTTGTTTCCACTCCTAATGTATATGCAACTCTTTATGCAACTCTTGGGAACTATCCATAACTACTGATTTTGGACCGTCAACTATCCATAATTACTGCTCTTGGTCCAGGAACTATCTAATCCTACTGCTCTTGTTCCGGGAACTATCCATATCTACTGTTCTTGGTCCGGGAACTCTCCATTACAACTTCTCTTGGTCCGGGAACTCTCCATTACAACTGCTCTTGGTCCGGGAACTATCCATTACAACTGCTCTTGGTCCGGGAACTATCCATTACAACTGCTCTTGGTCAGGGAAATCTCCATTACAACTGCTCTTGGTCCGGGAACTATCCATTACAACTGCCCTTGGTCAGGGAAATCCCCATTACAACTGCTCTTGGTCCGGGAACTCTCCATTACAACTGATCTTGGTCAGGGAACTCTCCATTACAACTGCTCTTGGTCCGGGACTATCCATTACAACTGCTCTTGGTCCGGAAACTCTCCATTACAACTGCTCTTGGTCCGGGAACTCTCCATTACAACTGCTCTTGGTCCGGGAACTCTCCATTACAACTGCTCTTGGTCAGGGAACTCTCCATTACAACTGCTCTTGGTCAGGGAACTCTTCATTACAACTGCTCTTGGTCCGGGAACTCTCCATTACAACCGCTCTTGGTCAGGGAACTCTCCATTACAACCGCTCTTGGTCCGGGAACTCTCCATTACAACTGCTCTTGGTCAGGGAGCTCTCCATTACAACTGCTCTTGGTCTGTCCTGCCGGTTAAACTTATGACACCAGTGTTTTCCGCAGCTGTTATATTTGGTTCTTTGTATAATTCATATAGTTCTGAATTTGTTCTACTTCTCCACTCGTTGATATAGTTCTGAATGTGTTCTACTTCTCTACTCGGCAATGTCCTTTATTGGCCCATATATTTTCCCAAATATTTGTTTGTTCCCAAATGTTAAGTATATTTTCTGGTTGTTGCTGATAGTCCATGTTTCACTACCATATGTTACTGCTGGTAGGATCTTTGTCTAAGTGATTTTAAATATTTTCTGGAGATATATCTGCTTTTTGAGCTGAAATTAAAATGAATAGATTGAAGTGAGCATGGCACATAGAAAGAATGGGAAACAACAGAGGTCCAAAGGCAATATAAACGTCAGAATTCAATGAGAAAAGGCCAAACAGCAGACAAGGAAGCAGATGGTTATAGGAGGTGGAGAAATATCTAAAAGCCATAAGAGTGAGAGAGCGGAGGAAGAAGTCCAGGGAAGGGGAAAAGTGGAAATGAGTAGTATGGCATGCCAGGACCCTAAATTCGGCCCGAAGCAAGAATAAGTGTTTTCCGAAACTTAAAACGTTGCCCAACTTTGGTCTAGAAATCGGGGTAATTAGAGTAGAAAATGAAGATTACACTGGTAAACAGTGAATTCATTGCCAATGATATTTGAATCATTTTATATAAAGTCAACTTTGCTGATTTAGAATATGTAAGTGCTTTTGCTAGATTGGCTCTATTTTACGAGATAATAAAAATAATTAAATAATATATGCACCGTGTTTGGAATTTGTCAAGAATTGCATGAAGTATAATAGTATACTAACAAATAGTAATGAAACTGTTAATAGTCATGCAGAAATTGTGTTATAGAAGAAAACATTTTCATTTGAAAAACTAATTATGTCTAATTAATTAATTAATTTATATGTTAATTGTCTATGGTAATGCATTAGCAAATCGCTGTTTGCTCGACTTCCTTTTGTATGTGTCGTTGGTGCAATTGCGCTGGAGGCTCCAACAGTAGTCAGCCATCATATGTATGTCTCATCTTCCTTGATATTTCTCCTCCATCACCCCCATATCCTGATGGAACCTCTCGCCTTGTTCCTCACGGTTACCTGGAAATGTGTCTAAATGACTGTGCAGGTAATGTACCTTGATGCTCATATTTGTTCCAATGTTTCTGAAGTTAGCTAGCATATATTGCACCTGTTCTTCGTAATTCTCTGCTCTGTTATTACCTAAGAAGTTCCTGACAACTGAAACAAAACTGTTCCATGAAGAAGCTTCAAGGTGATTTCGATCGTTGATGAGTTTCCGAATCAGTGGACCGTCAAAAATCCCAGCTTTCAGCTTCTCCATGCTCAATCCGGGGAATGATCTGTCTAAAGCCTTAATAAATTGTTTCATTAAACCTAATTTGATATGAAGCGGTGGGAGAATGATCTTATTTTTGTCAACCAGTGGCTTGTTGATGATATTTTCTTTACCTACAGTCATGGTTTCCCTTGCAGGCCATGCCACTCTTGTCCAATGATCTTGCCTTGCCCTGCTATCTCAAAGGCACATGAAGCATGGGTATTTTGTGTATCCTGACTGCTAGCCAAGCAAGAAGTTTACCATTTTCATAAAATGTTATTTTAACTTCTGGTTTGAGAAAATTTCTTTCATTGAGCCTAGTCGCTAAAAGCTCAGATGCTTGCTTGGACAGATTTAGGTCTCGTATTAGGTCATTGAATTCTTCTTGGCTGAATGGTTGAGGTGTTGAAGAACTTCCTTCATAATCGCTTCCACTGTTTTCACCTGCCAAAAACTCCAGATCTTGCCCCTCGTCGGAGTCTGATGGTGAAAGCTCTAATAATCCAGTAAACACTGGTATAGGAACTTCACTGCTACGTGGAATTGGTCTCCTTGCAGATTCAAGATCAGGATAATCCCACTTAGATTTATTGTGGCGATTGAAGCCTTTAACATTCACAATACAAAAATAACAATCACCAAAATGGTCTTTCGGCTCTCGCCATACCATTGGTACAACGAAACTTAGACTTTTCTTCTCACCATTTGTCCACTGCCGTAGGCTCTCCACACAGATTTTGCAGACTTTATGGGGAACCCAAGATATGTCTTGGTCTCCCAGCTTCACACCGAAATAAGCCAAATATGCCTGCTGCACAAAGTCGGTTATATTTCTTCTTTGCTTTTCAATCATGTATTGTCCAGAGATGCTGATTATTTTTGCAGCATCTTCGTGATGAACTCATGATGTCTTTAGAAAGCAGAGATAAAATAGAAAAAAAAACCAAGTTATAACTTGGTATAGTTTAATTAAACAACAGACACAAAACCTATAGCATTTGTTTTACACAAAGGGTACAATCATATTTTCAAGGGTGTCCAATATCTCAGAAACTAGAGCCCATTCAGCAAAAGCAGTGGCAGTTTTGAAATCAGCACCCATGAATTGCTATAAATTTATTCAAACATTCTTGGCAATTCACAAAAAAAAAATGTTTGTTGGGCTGTGTTATAAGCATAAAGTGCTTTTGAAAAAAAAATAAAAGTAATTGTGAAATAGACTTTTAGTAAAATTGTATTGTTTGGAGATAAAAAAGTCAATATTATCGCGCCAACTAAACAATGTGTAAAGTATTTTAATTGAAAAAAACAGAACCCAAGACAAAGATAGTAACTAGAATTTCATTGACTTTACAAACTTTTTAAAAAAGCTTGTTGTAAAATTGTTTAGCAATAGAAATATTTTGTTCTAAAATTGGTGATTATTTATTGTATATTTAAATTTTGCTGTATGTTTGTACCAAATATGTATTTATACATTGAAAAAGTTAAGAAAAACTTGGGTAAAAATTACCATTTATTTTTCGTTTCATTTAGCTGTAACTAAAAGTTTAACTAAACATTTTTGCTGTACATTCATTTATGTTTATTAGTACCCATTACTGCTGTCGGACCATGTTATGTTTACTAATCTAGTAAGTTCCCCCCCAATGAAACTTAGTGGACCATGTTATGTCCACTATATTAATTAAGTAACCCTTATAGAATGCTGGACCATGCTATGTTTACTTAACTTGATGTGTTAAGGACATGCTCTCATTTCTCAGGGTTTCAAATTTATATACTTACGTCTAGGCTGCACATTGATAACCCAAGAGACAGGTGTATAAAAATATAATGCAAGTTTATTTATCACAATATAACCAAAATGTTTTGATAGTCGATGGTACTGCGTCATTAATGGGGGCCCTGAAAATCAAGGGCGATTTCGGGGAGGTTGGGAGGGTAGGTTAAGGCCCCGCATGTGGTGATTATTGGCTGATGACACTGATATGTTCTCCATATTGATATCAACAGGTGTGTCGCAATGTTGTGCCTGGTATGATATCTCACAGTCTCATTTGTTGAGGTTTTAATGGTTCTCACATTATGGAATTTTAAAAATATTATTACATACCCTAGATCCTGATAAATCCCATTTGACACACCTGTCATCTTTGAGCTATCTCAATGCAAAGTTTTGCAGTCCTTCGTCATATCAACAAGAACGGTTATAGTTTGTAAAAAAACCTAATTGTGAGCAGTATAGCGTGTGATGGCATTGTAAAGATTAGATGAAATCTATTAGGTGCAATAACGGGGCCGGTTTTTTTTGTGTGCCTTTCTTTCAAATAGTGTAAGGGCCATGGAGACACCACGGGAGACATAGATATTTGACTGGACACACTGTGACTCGAACCCGTAACCCTCAGCAAACAGACCGAGCATGAGGATCCGGACCGCTACCAAAGCGCCAACAGTTTAGCAGCACACCGCAGTTGGCCAAGCGATGATGTCTAAGATGTGACAAGCAGGATTATACATTAGGGTGGTGTGAAAAAATAAAGTTTAGAATTTCTGAATGTAATAGTGCTAAAAAGTTGTCTTAAGTGTTAGTTAACAACTCTGCAAAATTTCAGAATTTTTTGCTTATTTTGAGTGGTGCCCCAATCATGTTGAAAATTTGGAGTTCCGTTATAAGCAAAACGGTATTTACAATATTCGTTTACCCTCTATTTTCAAGTGTTTTAATTACTTTGGCGAATAAACGTACATTGTATTTTCTACACAGAGTAAGTATTTATTTATTTTTTAGTATCTACTGCTTAAATCAGCATATTTTAGTAACTTAGCTCCCGGTGGAGTTCATTATCTGCCGTTCGCATTTAATCTAGTCCAGATATTATGGCGCAGTTGTTGTACATTATACTGGCACTGGAAATATTATCGCTTTATGAGTATACATAATTGAATAATATACCAAATATGTTAAACATTTTTTATGGCTCACTCATTTTATATGGTTATATAAAATCCTTCCTTAATGCTTTCTCAGATAATCACCGGGATAAAAATGTCATCTAATGTTGACACCAGAGCTGCCAATAAATGCCCTGTTTTTGGTCATTCCTGTGAATTGGTTACAATTGTTTTGCCAACCTATATGGACATGATGAAGTATTACAGTCACATCAGACAAAAATTAAGTTCTGATCAAGCCAAAGAGCCCACAGTGAGTGAAATAGCTGAAATCGTTGCAACAGACATTGAAGCTGTATGGCATAAAGCTTCCATTCCGGTTGTTTCACACACTAGAATTCTCAAACTGATCAGAAATTCACATGATGAACTCAGAAAACTCATGAAGCCATTTAAAGGAAGGAAAGCAGATAACAAGTATTTGCTGAAGTTGCAAGAATATGCTGACAAAAGTAAACAGAAACTCTTTGACGTTGCAATTTGCAAATGCGTTCCAGGAAACTGTGGTTGTGCAAAGCAAAACAAAGTGCCACCTCAGGAACAACACTTTTTGCAGGACCAAATAACATTGAGGATCATGTTTATTGGTAGTGTTGATCGAGTTTCCTCAGCTAAACTAAAAAAGACCTATGATCGCAAATTGAAGGAGGACTCAAGAGCCAAAAAAGCACCCAAACTCGATTTGAATGACCAATGCCCTGGAGTTATAGATTTGAACAATGATGATTCATCAGATGCCGAAATTGGCCTCAATGAAGATTTATTTCAGACTGAAGCCGAAAGCAATACCATGATTACAGATACTGAGACACCTACTTCATCCAAACCGAGCTCTAGCCAGATGAGAAGAAAACTACCAAAGTTAGCAAAAATATGTGATCGATTTGCAGCATCAGACAGGGTTGGTGCAGCAGTTGCGACAGCAGTACTAGAAGACTTTGGTATAGTTTCACAAACTGAGGCTGCCAATGTAATTGATCGCTATAAACTGAGACGAGAGCGAAAGATGGCCAGAGATCAATTAGTAGACTCTACTGATGCAATTCAAACTCTCTATTTTGACGGCCGCAAGGATAAAACAATTAAACTAGAGAAGAAAGGAAGCCGTTGGTATCGAAATGTAGTAAATGAGGAACACATCACAATACTGAATGAACCTGGAGGAAAATTCATCACACATTTAGCACCTAAATCATCATCGGCTCGAGATATTGCTGACTGCATATATACATATTTTGACAGCAATGGGCACAACATAACCAACATTTTAGGGATTGGATGTGATGGTACTGCAACAAATACAGGACCTGCTGGAGGTATCATAAGACTTTTGGAGATCAAACTGGGTAGACCATTACAGTGGTTGCCATGCTTGTTGCATGCAAATGAGCTGCCTTTGCGCCATTTAATCAAACATCTTGATGGTAAAACAACTGGGCCACAAGGATTTTCGGGTCCAATAGGTTCTGCCCTGCTAAATTGCGAGCTCCAGCCAGTGTGCAACTTTGTTGCAATTAGCAGTAGCATTCCTGATGTGTCTTTTTCAGAACTAAGTACAGAGCAGAGGTATTTACATGAAATGTGCTTAAGTGTGATGACCGGTTGCTGTTCAGAAGAACTTGCTAGAAGAAACCCTGGCAAAATGGCTCATTCACGGTGGTTGACAACGGCCAATCGCATTCTTCGATTGTATATTTCACAACAAAATCCAACTCAAAGCTTACAGATATTGGCAACTTACATTATGCAGGTGTATGCTCCTGTGTGGTTTGCAATCAAAAGCAAACCCAGCTGTGTAGATGGTACTAAACACATTTGGTTGACAATTCACTTGTCTCGTTCACTGCCAACAGAAGTTAAGAACATCATTGATCCTGTTATCCAAAAAAATGCCTATTTTGCTCATCCAGAGAATCTATTGATAGCAATGGTCACTGATGATCGAGATCACATTAAACAACTTGGACTGCGCAGAATTCTAAAGGCTCGTCAGGAACAGAAAACTGGCATCAGAAAATTTTGTATTCCAAGACTGAACTTTGATTCAACAGACTATGTTGACCTGATAAATTGGCAGGAAGCTGAAGTAACTGCACCACCATTGTTGACCAATATTCCAATGTCTGAAATAACTAGCAGAATACATGATCAACACAATATTATGTTGCCAATTATCCAGGTACCCTGTCACACTCAAGCCGTAGAAAGACATGTGAAACTCGTTGCAGAAACATCACAGTCGGTATGCGGAGAAAGGGCCCGAAATGGCTTCATAAAGAACAGGATTTTGTCCAGGCAGCAAATGACATCATTCAACCAGAAGACTGATTATTGTTTTGATTAAGTTATTAATTGGACAAAATGGATGTTTGGACATTACAGTTTGTTGTTAGCCGATTTTCAGTAAATCATTCGAGATTTAAGGGATTTCATCAATATTTCATGTCATTGGGGCAGTTGAAAAAATAATAATTTAGAGGTGAAACTTTGGCTACAAAATCATCTTCTATAGTGACAACTTTTCCAAACTATTACATATTTAAATTCAAAAAAAAATTTTTTTACCTCTACATTCACACCACCCTATTATACATGCCAGACTTCGCCTGGACCAATGTAGTAGTCTATTCACAGTATACATCTGTCTGCAGAGTACGTATGATTGATGGAACACTTGTATAAATTCAATCATGTTTGTGTCTTGTATCGTCATAATCTTGTTGTAGAAAAAAAAAGTACTTAAAAGATACAGCAAGAGTTCTGTTCCCATTAACCTACAAGAGTTATGTTCCCATTAACCTACAAGAGTTAGGTTTCCATTAACCTACAAGAGTTATGTTTCCATTAACCTACAAGAGTTATGTTTGCATTAACCTACAAGAGTTATGTTTCCATTAATCTACAAGAGTTATGTTTCCATTAACCAACAAGAGTTATGTTTCCATTAACCTACAAGAGTTATGTTTCCATTAACCTACAAGAGTTATGTTTCCATTAACCTACAAGAGTTATGTTTCCATTAACCTACAAGAGTTATGTTTGCATTAACCTACAAGAGTTATGTTTCCATTAATCTACAAGAGTTATGTTTCCATTAACCAACAAGAGTTATGTTTCCATTAACCTACAAAGGTTATGTTTCCATTAACCTACAAGAGTTATGTTTCCATTAACCTACAAGAGTTATGTTTCCATTAACCTACAAGAGTTGTAGTTTAAGATAAATTGACTTGTCTTTTGAAAGTAATTACTCAACATTCGACCAGTGAGTAAAAATATGGGGCATCGAATTATTTCGTAATTTAATGACAAAGAATTATTGTTTTTAAATCCGTTTCTTGATAAGATAGGTTCTATTTGATTTAATATAAAGAGCAAATAAAAAAAAATCAATAATACTACAATATTGATGATGTCATTTGTCATATTTTCTTCAGCAAACTTTAGTTTTGTGAATAGAAGTCTTATTACCAATTTTATTTTTAAAGACAAGTATGTTTACTATACATCGAATCCCCTATTAGCTCATATCTTAATTGGAGATAGAAAGAATAAAAAATAAACGGATACAAAAGACTTAATTATTCTTTTAGCCTATTATAGTCATCTCTTGTGCTATTTACTGTCATAATTTTAATTAGCTCAGGCAAATCTCAGTTAACAACTTATAATTTGATTTTAATCACACTAGAAAATTGTTCTGCTTACTTTGGCAAATGTCAAAACTCTGAGGTCGACTTTCATCAATTAGGCTGGTGTTTTAATTAAAGAGAGAAAAACCGTGTGGAATTTTATTCAATAAATGAATGTGACGTGATATTTGGCTTGTAATATAGGATATTAATAGATGTATTGATTTTTTTACGTCATTTTAGAGTCATGCTATTTTACTAGTTTATTGTTTTATAGTGAGATGTTAAATATGAACTAAATTTCTATGCATGTATGAAGTATTGGAATTGATGTCCAGAGAGGATGGAAGGGTCAAGTATTGAAGATGATCAGGCTTCAATCCAGGAAGCTCATTGGATTGAACTGACCAGGACGTGGTATATCTCTGATGAAACGCTACACTTTCTCGACCTGTCACTGACCACCTCAATCCACGGCGTGCTCTCTCTAGCCGGGGCCGTGTCCAACATGGTCAACATGGTCATCTTCGCCAAACTCGGGCTCAAGAACAGCATGAGCCTGGGGCTTTTCGCCCTGTCACTCACTGACTTTGGGGTTACGTCCTTGCAGGTGGCCATCTGCTGCTCCTACCTGGTGCAGCTGGTCTACCACGACTGCCCCGTCGACCCTTGGACGTTGGGCGGTTACCTGTTTAGCTGGGCCAGGTATGTGGCTTACCTCATCTCCTGCTGGATCACCACGGCGCTGTCGGTGGAGAGATGCTTCTGCGTGGTGTCTCCCTTCACCGTACGAAGCGTGTTCACAAGAACCCGCTGCGTCTTGGCTCTAATGGTCATCTTCTTCGTCCACATCGCCATTCACGTTCCCATCTTCGTCTTCGCCAGGCTGGAGTGGGTTCCAGTAAACCAGGCCAGGGACGACATGACGTCTTCCGGTCTGTCTGTACTGACCGTTGTGTTCAACGAGGAATCGGCAGCTGCTGAGATTTTGTCCGATATGATCGCTGGCATCGGCCTGTCAGTCCTTTCGCAGACAGTCTTACTGATATGCACGCTGTGGATGATTTTCTCTTTAAAATCATCATCACTGGTTCGTCAAAACGCTGTCAGTGGCTCTCAAAGATTGGAAGAAGGTTCTAAAACAAAACAGGATCATCTTTCAATGAAGGAGAGAAAAATGGCGAAGACCGTTCTATTTTTAGCCCTCATTGTGTCGGTTTGTAACATCCCCAGGTTCATTACCACTGGTGTTCATCACATACTTCCAGGTATGAACAGAGGAGCTTTCCAGAACTTGGAGAAAATTCTGTGGGAAATTTCTTATTTCTTCGGTACGGCCTGCTGCACGTGCAATATTTTTGTGTACTGGAAACTGAATTCAAATTTCAGAAAGATGTTGAAGGGAATAAGTTGTGTAAAAGTTAAATATTGAAGAAGATATTGTGAAAATAACGTTAGATCCTATTGGTTTCCTTAAATAAAGTATAATACTACATTTTATAATAATACAATCTGATGTAATCTAAATAGTATACATTTATTTGGTTATTGCTATGATCAAAAGATAGATCGTTATAGATAGAACAACAAATGTTCATGGGCGTCGCTAGGAATTTTTCCAGGGGGGGGGGCAAAAATTTTCCGGGGGGGGGGAATAACAACTTTATGACATTTTTTTTAAATGTAAGGGGGAGGGAGCAAATGTCCCCCTCTTATATGACATTTTTTTCAAAATGTAATGGGGGGGTGCAAATGCCCCCCCTTGCCCCCTCCCCCCTTACTTCCCCCATGAATACGCCCATGCAAATGTTGTCTATTAAAATAGACGTGCCTCCAACGTTTGCGTCACATGGTACTCCCTGTCACAGCGCACCATATGGATTGATATTAAAACGGAAGTTGGAAAAGTAGTGACGCAAACACGGTTGTTGTTTTAAGAAAAGAAAATACATTGTTTTTTTCATACCCTTTATTATGGTTGTTATTTATATTTATATTGTAATAGTTTGTTATTTCTTCAGTCTATAGACGATGTCCGGGCAGTGTAGTGGGTTCGATTGTCGAGCTGAGAGTCCCGGGTTTGGATCCCCGGTAAGAATCGAGGACATTTCTCCATGTAAATTTTTTGTTTTTAAAGCCCCCCCCCCCCCCCCATAAAAGTCCACCAAGCTTTTAATGAGTACTTGACATTAGTTTAGGGGTGTAAAGGTGGCTAGGTATTCTGTTAACCACACATTCCCACAAATATACAGTGGTTACAAAAAAAAAAAACAGATGAATTCTACACCTTTATCAGCCCTGTTGGTCTATTAGGCTAAGGAACTTAGATTTTTGATTTTTTTTAAATATCATTTACGTTTTCATGGGTATATTTGATCTAATGTTAGGGCATTTTTCATTGTCAGTAAGTTGAGTAGCTAAATAGTAACGACGCTTCTACTGATGTTAACAGCTAGAATCACCTACACTGATGTCAACAGCTAGAATCACCTACACTGATGTTAACAGCTAGAATCAGCTCTATTGATGGTAACAGCTAGAATCACCTCTACTGATGTTAACAGCTAGAATCACCTACATTGATGTTAACAGCTAGAATCAGCTCTACTGATGTTAACAGCTAGAATCAACTCTAATGATGTTAACAGCTAGAATCACCTCTAATGATGTTAACAGCTAAAATCACCTTTAATGATGTTAACAGCTAGAATCAACAAAGACATTTTTTTTCATTAATCGAGCCAGGTGTCGGCTGTAATGCTTGCCTGGCTATTCTCTAACCTACTTTTGATACCTGTGTAGTTTTTTTTTGTTAATAGTTTTATCTGTTAGGTCAAGGGTCGGCAACCTACGGCTCGCGAGCCGCATTCGGCTCTTTGGATGTCAAGTTGAGGCTCTTTCGGTGTCGACTTGCGGCCCAATCAAATACCATAATATTGAAACAACAATTTTAGTGGCTCCTTTAAAAACTGAGAAAATTGTAAATTATAACTTTTGGCTCTTCCGTCTCATAAGGTTGCCGACACCTGTGTTAGGTCATTCAAAACAGTTCCATTGTTTAAGAAATCCCGTATTTAGTCTGACATCGTCTAAGGCACCGTGTGCTGTCTCATTACCACAATTACTTCAGAAGTGATTGGAGCGTGTCGGGCTGTCTGTCAGCAACGTATCACATCGAAACCTTCGACGGCCTGGTCACACTTCAATCACTACGCCGAATCGAACAGATCGATATATGATTAGCTCATATTGACTCTGACAATTCTATAAGTCCGTTTGTTACGTTTTCTATTGTTATTAAAAAGAAAAAAAAATCAATTAAGCCTGCAGAATTAACAGAGAAAAAACGAATTCTAGAAAGATCTCTAATATAAATTAGCTAAAGAGTTGGCATAGATGGAATATGTAGGCCAATGACATAATTTGAATATGTATGACATACTTTGAATATGTATAATATACATGGAATATGTATGACACACTTTGAATATGTATAATATACATGGAATATGTATGACATATTTTTGAATATGTATAATAAACATGGAATATGTATGACATACTTTGAATATGTATAATATACATGGAATATGTATGACATATTTTGAATATGTATAATATACATGGAATATGTATGACATATTTTGAATATGTATAATATACATGGAATATGTATGACATATTTTTGAATATGTATAATAAACATGGAATATGTATGACATACTTTGAATATGTATAATATACATGGAATATATATGACATATTTTTGAATATTTATAATATACATGGAATATGTATGACATATTTTTGAATATGTATAATATAAATGGCATGTGTATGACACTAGACACAAGTGTGGATTGACTTTAAAAAAAAAAAGTGTGAAATTGTTTCTATGCACGTTAAATGCACACTTACTTTCAGGGCCCGGCCTTACGAATTGCGGGGCCCCAATTTAACGGATGCTTGCGAGGCCCCCCCCTCTTGTAATTTTTTGTGTTCTTTACAATAACAACTATGACTATTTATACGAATGTAAAATTTCGTGGCCCCTGCCAGGCGCGGGCCCCCCCCCCCCGTTTGGAGCCATCGGTCCAATTGGTTTAATTAAGGCCCCCCTTTTTTACTGGACAGAAAGAAGTCAAATCGGACTCGATAACTCTAGTAATCTGCTGGTTGAACGCTATGAATGACGTGCAGACAGTTGGGTTATGTCCCTTTGTCCCCCCTCTCCCAAATCGTCATGACAGTAACAGAGTCAGGTCAGGGATTCTCACAAAGGTGCGCCAAATGGTATACATGTGTATTTTACGTATACTTTTATATGGTTGTCAAGCTATCGAATTGTCGGGAAAGGGGTAGGGGGGAGGGGTGCTGAAAAGGTATTGTGCCCCTGGCGCGATTTGATGTTAATTTATTCGCGGGTGTCGGTGGTTCATGGTTGTGAGTCTGTCTGGTGTTATGATTGTCTTGGGTGTCAAAGTTCACCATTCACACCTTGCCAACAATGCCTGATCCCCAAAAGCCTTCAATTCCAACGTTTCAAATGAGAAAGTGTATATCTTTCAAATAAACGTTAAACCTACAATTTAAAAAAAGTCAAGTAATGAAATGTCAATATAAACAAGTGAGTGATTTAAAAAACAAAAAGAGACGATTCATAGGTAATAAATCATAAAAAAACACAACACACTCTGACGTTACATTTCAACGTAATAAACATCCATTTTAAAATAAACACTGAATAGTTAATGTTAGTTAATTAAAGCTATAGGCTACTGGAAACTAACTAGAAGTTAATGAATGGAATTGTGTACTTAATCAACTGAGCTGTACATTTATTGTTAAGGTTTTTTCCTTAAAGAAGTGTGTAATATGTTCTTTCCATTTGGTTCTACGACATTACTTTTATTTTTCATTAGTGTTGAAAAAAGAGGAACGTAAAAGTCGTTTCATGATGTGAGAACCACTGTGATTAAGTGTTATTAACTAAGACAGTAGCACACAGTGCCCTGTTGACACGCATGGGATTACCCCCCCTTCCCTCCCCTCACCTCACAGGCTAATAGTTTTAATACCTGGTGGAATCATGATTGAATAGCAGGTCAGTACAGCAGGGACTGGGACTAATACACAACAGGTAATTTAAATCAACAGACTTACACACTCGTCTATCACTTAATGTGTGTTCATTCTTAGTCTATATTTTTAAGTCGATGCTTTTTAAAACTGATTTCTTAAACCGTATTTAGATTTCACAGCTTCAACAAAAACAAACATTTTCCCCCCTCCTTCACATTGCTGAATACTGATAGACTTGTTTTATTTTAATTTTAATACAAAGAATTTTAAATTTAAAAGGTTTAAAAGCACTTCAGTTATTTATCAACTACAATGCAATGATTAAATTTCGCTCATATCTATGTTCACTGCTATGTTTCTATCTAAGGTTGTCTAAATTATCCTATATTTTTAAACTCTTATTCTATACGTAGGCCAGCATTCGTGTCATTCATTAAGTGATGTCAGAATGTTGCCTATAACAAGATTGGTATTAAGTGCAATGTTTACCTCTATGTTTTTTTCCACTTTCAAATGACTAAAGTTAACTTAAATAGGGGGGACGCATGGTCTTGCTGTAGAGCGCTCGGCTGTTGACCTGAGGGTCCCTGTTTCGAACTCTGGTGAGGACCAATGGATATTTCAGGTCATGGCTTAAATCCCCCAATATATCTTCAGTGCTGCCTCCATGACACCTTGCTATGGTGGTGGGGATGAAAGAAGTGCACCATAAAAACCGTCCCATTTGTGGCTTTTAAGATCTAAAAGATTTCATCACATATTTACAGGGACTTCACAAACAAACTCAATAACTGGGGAGGGGGAAGTGGGGTTCAAATTTGAAAATCCCCCCGGGCCCCAGCTTGAGGGGGGCCCCAAAAGGTGTGTCCGAAGTTATTTTTTTTACATTAAATATTAAGTACATTATTTCATGTCTTGATGTCGAAAGTCAACATGCAGGGGCCCCCAAAGACGCGGAGCCCCCCCCCCCGGGCTCCTAAATCCCTAGGTACGTCACTGGGCGAAGCCGGGCATAATATTAAGACATTTATTCATGTTTTTTCACTAATTACTTCTGCACACGACTGCTTTCTATATACATAGCTAAGATGCGTCGGATATTTTTTATCTTTTAATTCGATCATCATTCATTAACTATCGCCGAATTTAGAACATTTTGTATTAGAAGTTAAATGCAGTAAAATACGGGCCTTGATCAGCAGGTACTGACGATGGCCACAGTCTGCGAGCCCCATGGGGCATCCATCCCCCACTTCAAGCCCCCAGCAGGGAACTGGATGGCCAGGCAGATCAGGCTGGCACACGACAACAGCAAGGAGATAGTCCCCGCATCGGCGCCCAGATCACGTGGAGGGCGCGAGGAGAAGTTTCGCTCCCTGTACAAGGTCGACTTTCCCCTGCACCCAGTGGAAGTGTTTCTGGAGAAATTCGAAGAGGTAAAAAAGTAAACCGGGGAATAAAGCACCTTCGGTCATATAGCCTAACAGGAGACCTCATCGATGTGTATGAAGTGTTTGTTTTGAAAAAAAAGTTATTTATACATGTATAGAAACAGTCACATGCGATCATTTGACAAAGACACAATGGTGGGTTGATTAATAGATTATAGATAAACACATTCTACTCACCCACTGTGTTGAAGAACATTAAAAGATACTAACTATAGACGAGATTGCCTGTGAAAGCATTGAGTGGCCCCTATACGCTATGGTGTGAAAATGGATAGAGTGATAGACTAGTAGTTCATATGTCAGCATGCATATATAGGCCTAAATATCTCCGGAATCTTAACACTACGTTATACCAGAGATCAGTGCTTTGGCCTCACTGTATGTTCATTCGCAGCATTATTTAGTACGAGTCAGTGTTAAACATTATCACTTTGATTATTAATAGACGTTGGTGGCTTTCCAACCCGTTACGTTCACTGACGATATTTTCCGACTTTTCAAGTCACAGGGCCGTTACTTTACTTCAGAGTAGTGTTTCAGAGAAACACGTTTTTCCATAAGTATGAATACTTCTTTATAAGATTAAAAAAACCCTCAAAAATGTGAGGAAAAAAACAAATTTAGCTACCGCCGAGGGAACGGATGGTCGTGCGGTAGAGCGCTCGACTGTCGACCTGAAGGTACCTGGTTCGATCTCCGGTGAGGACCAAGGAAATTTTGCAAGGTCTTGGCTCAAGTTCCCGATATATATATCTCCCGTGGTGCCTCCATGGCCATTGCACTGTCGGTTATGGTGGGGATGAAAGAAGGACACCATAAAAACTGTCCCATTAGTGGTTTATAGGATCTAAGAGATTTCATCTCATCCTTACAGGGACTTTCACACACACACACCGCCGATCTCCCCTTCTCCCCAGCAATAAAAAGCCAAAACCACTTAATGACATATTCCAGTATTAATTACTCGTCAATATTGTACTAACAGGTCCTCAAAATGTTTTTATTATCGCCAAGACCGTTTTATATATATACTAGCTGTACCCTGCAAAACATTTGCATAGAGTTATATCCCCTTAGGCTTGATCGGCAGGGCTAGGTTAATTTTTTTGGTTTCGGGCAATCCGATTTTTTTTTCATGATTGTATTTTAAACTGGAATACTGTTATATTAATTAATTCTTTACTTTCGATTTAACGCAGCGCCCAAATCGCTATTATTATATACTAGCTGTACCCTGCAAAACCTTTGCATAGAGTTAAATCCCCTTAGACTTGATCGGCAGGTTATTTTTTTTTTGGTTTCGGGCAGATCCGATTTTTTTTTTCATGATTGTATTTTAAACTGGAATACTGTTGTTTTAATTATTTACTTTCGATTTAACGCAGCGCCCAAATCGCTATTATATATATATATGGAAGTCTGTTCATGTGGCTTCCCAACGTCAAATTTCTACTTTTCAGTATTAAGTTATATCCTGACATGTACCTACACACATAGGCAGCCAAACCTCTCTGAAAGTGTCTGTCTAGAAACCCAAAGAATATTAACGGCCATAAAGGTAAAAGGAATACAAAACTCGATTGTTCAGAACGTCTGCCAGCAAGCGCATTATGAACACATCTCAAACGGTTGAAGACCTAATTGATAAATAGAAACCTTAAAAAAGTCTCTACCTGTATCGATTGACTCATATCTATACTTCTCTCTGAGACAATCTGTTTCTTTTGTATTCAACCCAATATTTCCCGGTGTTGTTCAATTGAACCAAGCCTTGTGCCAAACAGGAACAATAACTTTTGTTTTAAAAAAATTGTACCAGTTTGCGTGATGACGTATTAAGCACATTAGACATGAATTTGTTGCCAAATTGGCACCTTTCCAGTTGTCCTTTAAAAAAAAAGATATGTTGTATATCTGATTTTAAAAAAAAATGGTTTACAGTGTCTGGACTAAGGTTCGTTTAGTATACTAGGTACTTCCCCTAATTAAACTGTCGGACCATACTTTGTTTACTAAGCTAGGTACTTTCCCTTATGAACTATTAGTTCACGGTGTGTCCAGTATACTAGGTACCCTTATAGATTGCTGGACCATGCTTTGTTTTCTAAATTAGGTACATCCTCTAATAAAACTTAGTGGACCACCATGCTATGCCCACTGTATTAAGTAACCCTCATGGAATGCAGGGTCATGTTATGAATACTTAACTAGATTAACTAGATTCGTATTCTTATATCAAGGCCACGCATCGATAATCCAAGAGACACATTTCAAAATGTAACTTTATTTTTATTGTGTTTGATAAGAATTTGATGAGAATGTTTAGTGTGCCACTCTATCGCTACAGGTCAGACTTCAGTCTATTGGACAGATAGCCCCCTATGCTGGGCACATCGGTGAACAAAGGCCTGATATAATGTTAACTACTCTGACCTTGATATATATATATATATTTCACAAAATCTCACAACAATCTGAGGTGAAACTATATTGTTTCCGATTCGCCCCAAATGCCGAACTGGCCACTGGTGTTTCAATTGTCATATTAAAAACGATCATCAAAATGTAAATTTATTGAACCTACAAAACAATTCAGTAATGACATCAATGTTCCTTGTGTAAAACGTAATTAGCAATGTTACATTAAATAGCAGTTATTCGTTTTAGACAAACATTATGTGTTATTACGTAGAAAATAAACTATAGTATTAACAGATACAGATATAGATTTTTTTTTTTGAATTCTGTTAATCAAATTACAACAGTATATATATATTCACATTGAATCGAGATACATGCACCATTTTAAATGTACAAATACTGAGAATATTAACGGTAGATAACCGTGTTTCGTTTCTCTTATTTTAAGATTTCTCGTAGTTGTCTCTCTTATCTCTAAGTTTCTTTTTTATGTGATGCATAGTCGAGCAAGGCTAGTACAATGTTAAGAAATGTGTAACTTTAATTTCAGACTTTTGATAAACGACTATTGGGAAGTTATACAGTCTGCAAATGTCCTTAAATAATTGGAACTTAATGAACTCATTGTCTCGTAATATTTAAAGAAAGAGAGAGGGAGAGAAAGAGAGAAAAAAGATAGAGAAAGAGAAGGGGGAGACCAACAGAGGGAGAGAGAGAGATATAGAGGGAGAGAGAAAGAAAGAGGGAGGGATAGGGAGAGAGCGATGAAAAGATATGGAGAGGGGAAGAGAGAGGGAGAGAGAAGGAGAGAAAGAGTGGGAGAGAGAGAGGGAGGAGAGAGAGGAAGAGAGGGGGGATAGAGGAAGAGAGAGGGAGAGAGAGAGAGATAGAGAGAGAGAGAGAGAGAGAGAGAGAGAGGTTGACTCATTCAGAGTTGCATCGAAACATAATATTCTGATTTATTCATCTATTACTTACGCAGGATCGGAGGGGGAGGGCCGGGAGTCGGTAAGGGTGGGGGGTGTAACCCAGATTTCTAATGCCAATCTATTATTCGGGACTAAAAAAGATAAGAAAAAAAGGTACCCATATTAAAGCTGGGTGGGCTTGTGGGACGACTTTGTACCAAATTTCACCTGGAAAAATTCCATGGTCCTCACCGAGGATCGAACCCAGGACTCTCAGGTCGAGTATCTACACCACTCGGCCAACCGTCCCACGGCGTCTGCTGTACTTTAGTACTGTGATGGGGGTCAGCATATTGAACCTTCACAGGACTTAACTTACGTTAATTACGCCATTATGGTATGAGAGAATTTATATTATGAAGTAGGGAATAGAGGGCGATTTCGTATTGTCTGTAAAACTTCATATCAGCTTTTGGTGTTTAAAATACAGAAACTCAAATTTCACAGTTTATATCTTGTTATTGTTTTTTTTTTTTAACGATTTTCCCTTTTAAAACATTATTCGGTAAATAATTCTTAGTGCAAATCTAAATTCTATGTTTAGCGCGCAAGTTTGTAAAGGTTACGGTGATTGTTGTAAACCAGCAAGGTAAAAATAATAATAAAAAAAAAGATAATCTATTATTGTCAGCTCTTGTCTGGCAGTGAGTAAGGTTTTATTGACCTTCAACCTTGGATGGTGAGCGCTGTTGGAGAAGAGTAAATCAATAAACAGCTGAACTTGGTCATTTTTATTCTATTTGTCATTCGGTCTAGAAGTTTCCAGCGATTTTTAAAAAAAAAAAGTCTAGTCAATATGTCTATCACAAATAATGTATATTTACCCCCCTCCCCCTTAAATTGGTTTATTTTTCAAGTTTAACATTCTTCCACAGAAAGAGAAACCCAAACGGCTCACCATCAGAGATGTTTTGTTTGGAAACAGTCCTACGGCGGTAAGTGCTTGAGGCTTTCACCCAGATGTGTTCCTTTACAATTTTGGGCAAACGTACATTTCAACAACAAGGGCAGGGTAAATATTTTGTAAGCAAAGTATCCTTCGGGGGGCGTTGAGAAAATTGACTTTTTGAGGGGTCCTCGACAAAGTATCAATCTGGTGCCCTAAAGAAAGTTACATTTCTTCTTCAGGGGGCGTAGTCCATAAATGATGTCAGGGTCCCCAGTAATCTGACTAATGGGGTACTGCCGACTTTCTGTTAGAGTTTATCTCAATCTATTTAGGTCGAGTTTAGATAAAAATGCCTTTTATGAGTCCTGTTAGTCTAGTCTATGCGTTGCCGCTGTAAGGAGGTTGAGGAAATTGTGGGACGTGTACAGCCACTCGCGTACAGCCACTCGCGTAAGCCACTCGCGTACAGCCACTCGGGTACAGCCACTCGCGTACAGCCACTCGCGTAAGCCACTCGCGTACAGCCACTCGGGTACAGCCACTCGCGTACAGCCACTCGGGTACAGCCACTCGCGTACAGCCACTCGGGTACAGCCACTCGCGTACAGCCACTCGCGTACAGCCACTCGCGTACAGCCACTCGGGTACAGCCACTCGCGTACAGCCACTCGGGTACAGCCACTCGCGTACAGCCACTCGGGTACAGCCATTCGCGTACAGCCACTCGCGTACAGCCACTCGCGTACAGCCACTCGCGTACAGCCACTAGTGTATAGCCACTTGTTTCAGAATGAAGCTCATCATTAGTTTTTTTTATGCTATGACAATTAACCGTTTGATTTATTCTAATTCATGTCAACCATCCACACATCTGATACAGCTATTGGTACAGCTATTGGTACAGCTATTGGTACAGCTATTGGTACCGCTATTGGTACAGCTATTGGTACAGCTATTGGTACGCTATTGGTACCGCTATTGGTACAGCTATTGGTACAGCTATTGGTACGCTATTGGTACGGCTATTGGTACGGCTATTGGTACAGCCTACCGAACAATGTTACTGAGCCCGATGGGACCCACAAGTCCCAAAGTTTCCCAACATGTGGTCTATAATGTGTGGCTATTAGAATAGACAAAAAGGATTTATAAAAATATAGTGATTTCTAGACTTAAATGAATTCTGAAATAGGCTCATAGTCCCGTTAGCTTTTTTATGTTTGTAAATTTTAAAAAAGTCAACATTATGTATTAAAAAGTCAACATTATGTCTTAAAAAGTCAACATTATGTCTTAAAAAGTCAAGATTGTGTCTTAAAAAGTCTAAACAATGTACAATTATTGAAAGAACCGACAACAAACATAGTAACTAAAATTTCACTAATTCTTACAAATTTTAAAAAGCATTATGGCTTATTGGTACATTTATTTTTAACAATCGATGTATCTTGATTTTAAAATTGATGGATAGGCTATTTATTGGATAATTTAAATTGTGCTAGTAGAAAATAAGGATGTATGCAAGCACAAAAGTTTTTAAACAATTCGTGGGTAAAGTTGTGCTATTTTTTTTTTTGTTGCTGAAAGTTAACCAATGCTTATTAGTACGCATTATTGATGTCGGATCAAGCTTTGTTTACTATACTAGGTAGGCCTACTTACCCTGATAAAACTGCCGGACCATGGTTTGTTTACTATACTAGGTACTTCCCCTAATGAAACTGTCGGACCATGCTTTGTTTACTATAATAGGTACTTCCCCTAATGAAACTGTCGGACCATGCATTGTTTACTAAGCTAGGTACTTCCCCTAATGAACTATTTGGCCACAGTGAGTCCATAGCCTGGTAGAATGCTGGATTATACTATGTTTGTTTTAAGCTAGGTTGTTCTCCTTATAAAACTGTCTACCCTCACACTGGCTACCCTCACACTGGCTACCCTCACACTGGCTACCCTCACACTGGCTACCCTCACACAGGCTACCCTAACACTGGCTACCCTCACACTGGCTACCCTCACGCTGGCTACCCTCACACTGGCTACCCTAACACTGGCTACCCTCACACTGGTTACCCTCACACTGGCTACCCTCACACTGGCTACCCTAACACTGGCTACCCTCACACTGGCTACCCTAACACTGGCTACACTAACACTGGCTACTTCACATGGTTGGGCGAACTATTTAACTGGTAAAATATTCCTATTCCTTAACTAATACTTCTGGCGTGGGTTATCCAAACATTTGACAACATTTACTATTTAACCCAAGTCACCGTATTGTTAAAAAAAACACTGTGTGCGAAAATAAATCGTATACACCGTTTAGAAGTTACAAGCCTTGAAACCAGTTTGCAATACGATTTCACCTAAACGTAAATATAATGAACTACCTGGCACTAAACGGACAATCAAACGTAACACCTGGTCTTATGCAGTGCTGATAGACTAACAGTTATCCACTTCCATACAACTGCAGTTCGATCTAGTTAATCGATTTTTCACTTGTTACCTACATTTTTTTTTACGAAAGCTAAAATAATGAAGTGAAGCTATACAATTCAGACCAGGAGAAAATTAGCAGTTGTATAGGATTATTGAATTACTTGCAGAGATATTTTCTGTATATATTAGGTTTCATATTAAACTGATATAAAAGTACTCTTAAAAATAAACAATTATGTCCTTTTTTTAATGTGAAATTTAATTAAGCAAGCTTGGCGATTACCTAAACAAAGATGACCACATTTCAAAATATTTAAACAAAACATGAGTACCTAGCTTGTTAATTATTCACTTCGTGCAATCAAGTCAAGGCCAGAATAGTTCATATACTACATTTGAACAAAGCGAATCACGTAGGAAGTAAACATTAGTGTTCAACCCGAGGATATGAACTCTTTATTATATGCGCATCATTTATTAATGCGCACTGGTGCGGTAAAGTTTATTTATAAAACAAGGTATCAAAGGACCATTTTTTTTTCTGCCATTAGCAATATGGTTAACTAAATGGCGGTTGAGGGAAGTGGCATCTTCAGTACTTAAGTAATGAGTCAGTCAGTTCTTGTCCAGGACGCTATTTAAGCTAGGACCATCCCAAAAATAAATTAAGATCGACTGTCATTAAAGTTGATAAATGCGTATTAGTTATTCAGTCCTGAAAACAGTTCTAGAATTCATACAATAAAAATGTTATTCTTTAACAATTAATTTGCAGTCAAAACCACATAATATACAGGACTTGTTGTGTACAACTATTTTTGACTGCTATGAACTGATTTTTTTTTGTTCCTTAAGTGAATACAGGTATCGATCGATCGACTTCGTTGGAACATTTAATCTCTGACCCAAAAAAAAAACCTCTGGCATAATGCTTAAACTGTGATTGATCTGTATCGACCCTTTAAGAAAATATTAACTGACAGGCCGTTTTTTTTATAGTTAGCACAGAATCATAGGCCTTTGTTGTGACATTACACTGGCAGGTTATTTTAAACGTGTGAACGTTAACTTCCGAGTTGTTTAAATTAACCTGTACAATATTGTGTTATGAGATTTTAGCCTGATAGTTATCTGGTAATTGTACTTTGTTATACAGAAATATTAAAAGTTTCAAGTAAGTGATATGTAAGTTCATTTTTAGTATATATTCATTATACGTATTGATTTGCATCAAAAAACTATGTATACAAATAACACTAAAGAAATAGTTCACAGAAATATGTGTAGCTGATTTACACCATAAAACACTGTTAGCAAAGTATTTAACTATTCTAATCTATGTAAATAAGATATTGCTTATGCGCTTGATAATTATATCATATTACAACGTCTTATTGGATCTTACCGCTTTCCAAAAGATACCTGTTTTTGATCTAATTACTACCTCCATAATGTGAACATATTACCTACAAACATTCGATCTTTTAGGTTCGACGCGTGATCAGATTATCGCGATAAAATGACGTTAATCTTTCATAAGTCGTTGGTGGGTATAATCCGATTAGCCCCTGTTATAATAAAGATTAAAAAGTAAATAAAATAATAAAATAAAAATTATGTTCCGCATGGCCGAATCGACGTACTCTGAAGGGACTGGTCATTAAAGGTCTCACAAATTGTCTTGATCTACTACTCAACTGTTGATCGGAGAGGTCCAGGGTTCGAACCTCAGTGATAGCCTTGGAATTTGTTCAGTTCCTGGTGAAAGTCCCAAAGTCCTCCAAGCTTTAAATGGTACCTGACTTTAGGTTGTGGGAGTAAAGGCGGCTCGGCGTTGTGCTAACCACACACACACACACCTTTTTATGTTGAGGTTACTGAAACAGGTGAATTCTGCACTTCTCTGCGCTTAAGAGCCCGTCGGTGCAGAGGGATATATATCGGTCGGAGTACTTAAGTTAACTATGAGTTGCAATGTATGTGAAGATTTTAATACATATATAACACAACGAAGGGCAATCTGTATGTACAGCATGTCTCTGTATATACGGTATGCCTATGTATGTCTATGTATATAGCTATCTATGTGTATATATGCAAGTAATACAGATCCTGCTTTTTACCTATAACAACTTAGATCATTTATCTCCTTTATCCTATGAACCAGCCCTGGCACATTGTTTTCTTGAAGTGGCCTTTTCTACATGATCACCACGAAGGGAAGGATGCGCTTTATTGCTCGACTGTCGATCTCCGGTGAGGACCAAGGAAATTGTTGGCTCAAGTTCTCGATATATCTCTCGTGGTGCCTCCCTGGTCATTGCACTATCGGGTATGGTGGGGGATGAAAGAAGGGCGCCATAAAATCCTGTCCTGTTAGTGGTTCATAGGATCTAAGTGATTGCATCTCATCCTTACAGGGAATTCGCACACATGACCACCATACCGAGAAACGATATAAGAATATTACATAAATAGCTAGATAGGGATATGAACCCCATGACCTTACAGGATGCAAGACTCGGGCTTACAAATACAGCGCACCAAGCCCCACCATCTACTTTTATATAAATCTGTTAACTTTTAATCACTACTTTCGCTTTGACATTGATCAATTAAATTTGGCATTATCTTACCTTTGTTTTATATTTCAATATTCTACTTCCGGTATTATTTATAAAGGTTTTTGGTGAGTGGAAGATTCCAATAAGACTACTCAAAGAGGCGTCTTCAGGAAATAGTAAGTAAATGTCACTTATATATATATATATATATATATATATATATATATATATATATATATATATATATAGCATATATATATGTGTGTGTGTGTGAACAGTCTTATTAATAATTACTCTGTCTTTATATCATTACATACAAAAGAAATATTGGATTCTTAAATTTACAAAATGCATTAATTAGGTTAACATTTTCATTGTTTCTTCAAACAAATATCGTGCTATTAATAGTTTCCAATAAGAAGAACGAAAAAAAAAGCCTTCAAATAAAAAAAAATGTTTCCTGATATAGATTCGAATAAAACAATAAAATAAAAATAGTTTATTTAATAGGCTGCTACATTTCTTGTTATGTTATTGATGTTTATAGAACCAACGGCACATGATGATGTTCACGATTACTTCCCACTTGAAATATCTCGCTTAAAGATAACTATGACAGTGTTTAAAATAATTTACGTAGACAGTTAACCTTTAATATAAATTATTTAATAGCTGAATGCACTGCCATAAGAAAATGATAAAAATTGCTTTTATTTATAATAAACTACAACAATAAGAAAAAGAACAGTCCTAATGCAATAAGAGATTTTGATTCGCAATGAACCAGGCTTTCACTTAAGCTTTGATGTTTTGTAATTATTCTATAAACATCACGTTTCATGTTTTGTTTACATCTTCTTGACAGAAAAGAAAAACACAATCCCAGCGCTGGTTGAGCCCAAAAAAGAGGAAATACCAGAGCCACGCCCAGCCCTTCAACGTCAGAACTCGCGTGAGTAGAATTGGAAGTTGTAAAATATTTGGAGAGTGAAATGAGTCGGAAAAATATTTTTTTATATTTTGACCACCAATATTGGTATTTATTGTTTCACTATATTTACTTCATTTTCTGTTTAAGCGTGCCCAGTCCATTATCACTTTTCAATGGAATGTATGTCTATGTATCTACTGGTATATGTGCAAGTAATATTAGCATCTGCTTCTTACGTATGTGTTGAAGTCTCTGTAGGATGAGATGAAATCTCTTAGATCCTATGAACCACTAATGGGGCGGTTTTTTTTCTTGTAACCCCACCAAAGCCGATAGTGCAATGGCAATGGAGGCACCACGGCAGATATATTGGGAACTTGAGCAAAGACCTGAAAGAAAAATATGGTCCTCACCGGAGATCGAACCAGGTACCTTCAGTCGAGCGCTTTACCGCACGACCACCTGTACCCTGCTTCTTACGTATAACTTAGAGCATTTATCACTTTATTCTATGAGCCACCCATGGCGAACATTTATCACTTTATTCTATGAGCCACCCTTGGCGAGCATGTATCACTTTATTCTATGAGCCACCCATGGCGAGCATTTATCACTTTATTCTATGAGCCACGCATGGCGAACATTTATCACTTTATTCTATGAGCCACCCTTGGCGAGCATGTATCACTTTATTCTATGAGCCACCCATGGCGAGCATTTATCACTTTATTCTATGAGCCACCCATGGCGAACATTTATCACTTTATTCTATGAGCCACCCACGGCGAACATTTATCACTTTATTCTATGAGCCACCCATGGCGAACTTTTATCACTTTATTCTATGAGCCACCCATGGCGAGCATTTATTACTTTATTCTATGAGCCACCCATGGCGAACATGTATCACTTTATTCTATGAGCCACCCATGGCGAGCATTTATTACTTTATTCTATGAGCCACCCATGGCGAACATTTATCACTTTATTCTATGAGCCACCCATGGCGAACATTTATCACTTTATTCTATGAGCCACCCATGGCGAACATTTATCACTTTATTCTATGAGCCACCCATGGCGAACTTTTATCACTTTATTCTATGAGCCACCCATGGCGAACATTTATCACTTTATTCTATGAGCCACCCATGGCGAACATTTATCACTTTGTTCTTTGAGCCACCCATGGCAAACATGTATCATATTATTCTATGAGCCACCCATGGCGAGCATTTATCACTTTATTCTATGAGCCACCCATAGCGAGCATTTATCACTTTATTCTATGAGCCACCAGTGGCGAGCATTTATTACTTTATTCTATGAGCCACCCATGGCGAGCATTTATTACTTTATTCTATGAGCCACCCATGGCGAACGTTTATCACTTTATTCTATGAGCCACCCATGGCGAGCATTTATCACTTTATTCTATGAGCCACCCATGGAGAACATTTATCACTTTATTCTATGAGCCACCCATGGCGAACATTTATCACTTTGTTCTATGAGCCACCCATGGCGAACATTTATCACTTTGTTCTATGAGCCACCCACGGCATGGTTTTTTTTAAATGTAATTAGCCATTAATTTAAAAGGATCCAGTGCTTTCGATTTGACGATGCTATTTAAACACTAATGTGGTGGTTTTAGGTGGTGTCCATCTTTCATACTCATCATAACTGAAGTGAGTTAATGAATGACCCACTGAAATACTACGGGAGACTTAAGTAAGTGAAGTCATTGGCAGGGGGTTTAACTCTTAACCTAGACTTTCAGACGATGCTGGAAAACTGAGAGCACCGAATAGAGCACCCAACTTTGTTAGACCTTGTAATATGTAAACAGATAACCTACACAAATCACATTAATCGAAACACCAAGTCTTAATCTAGGTCATTACACTTTTTGTCTGTAATTCTTAGTGCCCGCTATACACATCACACAGCCCAGGGTTGCCAGCTGCAATCCACAGCTGCCCAAACCTGTCACTTCGTCTGCACCACCAGTGAGGTCAAAAACTTTTGTCAAAAGGGAAGGTAGCTCTTCATTGCAAGACGTAAGCTCAGTTTTAAAAACCATTCATTTTTATAATACTTATTTACATGTTATATATTTAGCTCGGATTCAGGTATCGTATTACATTCCAAATGTGATAAACGACTATTCCCTTTAATGATTTCTAGCCTGAAACAGGGAAAGTGTTATTTAATGTAAATATATCGTTGTTTGTCAGTCAAAAGAATTTATTTTTAGCGTTAGCGTTTCTAATATTGGAGAGTCCAATGCATGGCGAAGTGTTCATTCTTTGTTGGGGAATTATTGTGATAATAGTAATGTATTATCTAGGTATTAATACGGTATTCTTGGGGTATTTTTAAGGTGTCATTGAGGTACACTTAAGTAATTAATGAGGTATTACTGTGGTAATACATTTAAAACATGATATGTCATAGTAATTTACTTATATACATAAATATAAATACATATCTAGCACGGTGAGGCGATAACAGAGGTCAAAACTAGCGTCAACCAGCTGTTGAAGGACACCCTCCAGCCACACGTGGCTAACTTGGCCGCCGACTGGCTGAAGACCGCGCCACAAGGTGACCGGAAGGTCATTGAACAGATCTTACGTCTGCAGATCAAACAGAATCAGCTGGAGAGCGCAATCCACAAGACAGTTCTGCCTGACATCAGGAAGAAAGTGCAGCTTTGGCTGGAGACAGCTACAGAGTTTGGTGAGATGGTATTCTGTATGCAGGGCCAGCCTTAAAGAGATTCAGAGGTCTATAGGGGAAATAAAAACCGCACTGAAAGTTTCTCATTTCATTTCGCATTATATTTTTTTTAAATTGTATTATAAATGCGAAATTACATTAACAAGGCAAATATTTGGAGGCAACCAACTGAAAGCTGTTCTAGACGATATTGGGGCTGTTTTTATGGTGCCCACCATAGTCGCTAGGCACCAAGGGTAATATATATCAGGAACTTTAACTAAGACCTGCAATATCCATTGGTCCTCACCTGAGATTGAACCAGGAACCCTCAGGTCGACAGTCGAACGCTTTACCAAACGACCATTTTAATAGTATCACAAAATACTTCTGCCTTTAACCTTACTTGGGAGTTGCTTGGGAGACGTAGACAGTGTCAAAGAGAAATTATTTGGGCTTTAAGTCCAAGCGTGATATTTAATAGGAACAAATACTGGACGGAGGGGGGGGGGCTATGATCATGAGTGCTCTATGTGGTAACAGGATTTGCCTATTCAAAAGAAGGGCTCATATTGACGTAACAAATGTACCAGTTCGATACTTCAATGACTCTCACAAAAATCCAATCTATTCTAAATACCTCCGAATTTTATAGCTTAAAAAGTTTCTTTTGCTGGAAGTTTTTTTTTTGTGTGGCATAAAATTCTAAGGTACATTTTTTTTTTAAAATGTCTTTTATTTTAAAAATAAACGACACAATGTAATAATGCTAAAAATTGTAATTGATATATATATATATATATATATATATATATATATATATATATATATATATATATATATCTCAAAATTGTATTTTATACAACCTCACACACATAAAATATAATTTAAAAGAATCAGTGAGTGAATCACCACACTGTAACACATTCTGACTCATTCACCGTATTTACTTAACACACCAGAACGCCAAGTGGCCTTGAAGTTCTTCACTTCACTGGCAGTCGTGAGAAACATGGGTTCAAATCCGCAGGAACAGAACATCAAAATACAGCAAGTAGTGAATACTTTGGAGAAGTAAGTAGCAGTTATCCACACTATCGCTGTAACATTGTTATCATCAGCTCTTCTTATGAATCTACGCTAATAAGAGTTTAAAAGTTAGTTATGTTTAGCCATGCATTAAATGGTGTGAGAACTGAATTGAATCTGCTGAGGTTCAGTTTCTACCGCTGTTGGTCAATGATGGTCACACACTTTGGTCTACTGCGTTGTCAGTTAATCTAGGACACATCGAGTCGCCATCATTAGGGCTCCATTGACGACCACACACACGCACGCACGCACACACACACACACACACACACACACAATTATAGCTATGGGCATGTGTTTATGATTTGATTACCTTGCAATCACTGGCGTAGTGAGGGGGGGCATCAAAGGGGCGCCAAATGGTACATGTTACATATAATAGTATATTCGAAAAAGGGAGGGGAACTAAAAGGTAGTGTGCACCGGGCGCGAGTTAAGCTCGCTACGCTACTGCTTGCAATAACTCCATAAGCACCGTTACACAATCTTTGAAAATGACAGTGTTGCTATAAATAGACTATTCGTCTATAGACTATGTGTTATTATGGCCCTAATGCAATCATTTCGATATCTGTTGCTGATGTTGTTGTTGTTTGTTTACATAATAACCGTTATATCTAAGCTGGAGGTACTAAGATTGGACGATTATGTAAACACATATAAACACAATGCATTCCATTCACTGACTTACCAAGTTAATTTTGCTTGATGTGATTACGTCATTTTTGTTGTCCTTAAATTATAACCATACATTTTTTTTTATGCGACAGTTCATTTAAACCTATCAGACAAATAATTGCATTCCATAAAAAAAAAATAACACAATATTCCATATAAACATATACAAAACGAAACTACTTAGTTTAAATTATTTGAAAATATGTGTTTCGGACTTCAGAACGGTTTTGTAACCAAATCATTCCATAGTTTATTTATAACCGGTTTTAACTACTCTACAGAGGTAAAGGTAAAGTCTGTCAAACTGCCAGAGCACCTGGCTCACCTGTGAAGGAGAGTAAACTGAAGTACATTCAGCTGTTGGATCCAGAGACCAGAGCCAATAGATGGATGTATTCTACCTGGCACCATCTACCAGGTAAAACTTTACGTTAGAGCTATCTTTTCTTTCATAACTGGACAAGTAGGGATAAATGTTCATTCATGTAATATCTTCTAGTCTTTTAATGAGCTGCCTTTAAAACAGAGTATTGCTTCATTTTAAGTCTTTCAGAGAAATTTAGATTGCATATAATACAGGAGGGAATCTCAAAGTGTTGGTCGCGGATAAATTTTAGGCGGGTCGCGGATACATTTTAGGCGGGTCGCGGAGACATACCCGCGGAGACATTTTAGGCGAGTCGCGGAGAAATTTTAGGCGGGTCGCGGAGACATTTTAGGCGGATCGCGGAGAAATTTTAGGCGGGTCGCGGAGAAATAAAAAACGTTGGATGGCTAGGTGGCTCTTATGTATCGAGCAGGATTTTCATGGTGCAGCACAACCTGCATGCTGCAAGGTACCGGCTCGTATATATGCATCCAGTGTAGACCACTGTACTATAGGCTGTGGTGGAGATGACAGAAGGACACACATGACCTAATTCATTCAATAAAGTCCAATTAGTGGATTCTAGAATCTAAGTGATAAATGGTGTATGCTTACATGGACTTTATAAAAAAAGATAAAAAAAATAATAATAATGTAATGAATCTACTGATGCAAAGGTCAACTCAATAATTTACAAAACCAATGTGTGTGTAACGTCTGCAGTATTTATAGTGCATTATAAAAAGCCACTAAGTGTATTTTTTCAAATGACTTTATGTGTCTATTTCAAATGTCATTGTGTGTCTATTTCAAATGTCATTATGTGCCTATTTCAAATGTCATTGTGTGTCTATTTCAAATGCCGTTGTGTGCCTATTTCAAATGTCATTATGTGCCTATTTCAAATGTCATTATGTGCCTATTTCAAATGTTATTGTGTGTCTATTTCAAATGTCATTGTGTGTCTATTTCAAATGTCATTGTGTGTCTATTTCAAATGTCATTGTGTGTCTATTTCAAATGTCATTATGTGTCTATTTCAAATGTCATTGTGTGTCTATTTCAAATGTCATTGTGTGTCTATTTCAAATGTCATTGTGTGTCTATTTCAAATGTCATTGTGTGTCTATTTCATTTGTCATTGTGTGTCTATTTCAAATGTCATTGTGTGTCTATTTCAAATGTCATTGTGTGTCTATTTCAAATGTCATTGTGTGTCTATTTCGAATGTCATTGTGTGCCTATTTCAAATGTCATTGTGTGTCTATTTCAAATGCCACTGTGTGCCTATTTCAAATGTCATTATGTGCCTATTTCAAATGTTATTGTGTGTCTATTTCAAATGTCATTGTGTGTCTATTTCAAATGTCATTGTGTGTCTATTTCAAATGTCATTGTGTGTCTATTTCAAATGTCATTATGTGTCTATTTCAAATGTCATTGTGTGTCTATTTCGAATGTCATTGTGTGTCTATTTCAAATGTCATTGTGTGTCTATTTCAAATGTCATTGTGTGTCTATTTTAAATGCCACTGTGTGCCTATTTCAAATGTCATTATGTGCCTATTTCAAATGTCATTATGTGCCTATTTCAAATGTCATTATGTGCCTATTTCAAATGTCATTATGTGCCTATTTCAAATGTCATTGTGTGTCTATTTCAAATGTCATTGTGTGTCTATTTCAAATGTCATTGTGTGTCTATTTCAAATGTCATTATGTGTCTATTTCAAATGTCATTGTGTGTCTATTTCGAATGTCATTGTGTGTCTATTTCGAATGTCATTGTGTGTCTATTTCAAATGTAATTGTGTGTCTATTTCAAATGTCATTGTGTGTCTATTTCAAATGTCATTGTGTGTCTATTTCAAATGTCATTGTGTGCCTATTTCAAATGTCATTGTGTGTCTATTTCAAATTTCATTGTGTGTCTATTTCAAATGTCATTGTGTGTCTATTTCAAATGTCATTGTGTGTCTATTTCAAATGTCATTGTGTGCCTATTTCAAATGTCATTGTGTGTCTATTTCAAATTTCATTGTGTGTCTATTTCAAATGTCATTGTGTGTCTATTTCAAATGTCATTGGTTGTCTATTTCAAATGTCATTGTGTGTCTATTTCAAATGCCACTGTGTGTCTATTTCAAATGCCATTGTGTTTCTATTTCTAATGTCACTGTGTATTCCCCAGAGTACAGAGATGACAACCCAGTCAACAACTGGAGATCCCATTTCACAAGACCCCACGCCGGCACCCCAAGACATTTTACAATTCACCCAGACTGGGGTTAACATAGACCAAAAATCACCAGTGCACATTTATAAATTAGGTCTGTGTTATTATTTCTTCATTATACAAATTGAGTGAAATGTATTTTGATTTTTTATTTTACAAAAAAACTGATTAATTAGTCTGTCTTTTTTTTTCTTTTTCTCATCACATTAGTTGTGTTACTGACTTGTATCTTTTAGAGGTGTTTAGTTTTATTTTGAATGAACAATCAGCTCGGCCCACTTATCTTTTCTTTGATCGTTGAAAAAAAATGTTCAAATGAACAGATAAATAAATTTTGATTTTACAAAAAAAAAATACCAATGAAATTTAATTATGAAACAAATAAAAATTGTAAAGCCACTAAGATGACTTGCTGATGGTTTTGCTTTTTTATGTTTGTTGTTGAAGTTGTTGTTGAAGTTGTTGTTGAAGTTGTTGTTGAAGTTGTTTTTGAAGTTGTTGTTGAAGTTGTTGTTGAAGTTGTTGTTGTTTGCAAAACATAGGAAAAGAAAAAAAAGTATCATTAATAAATAAACAAGCAGGCACACTTGATACAAACTCACCCTTGATGCGAACATAATACCTGATACAAACACACACACACTCTTGACACAAACATATAAACTTGATACAAAAGCACACTCTAGATACAAATTTGATACAAAGACACACACTTGATACAAACACACAAACTTGACACAAACACACAAACTTGATACAAACACACAGACTTGATACAAACACACAAACTTGATACAAACACACAAACTTGATACAAACACACAAACTTGACACAAACACACAAACTTGATACAAACACACAAACTTGATACAAACACACAAACTTGATAAAAACACACAAATTTGATACAAACACACAAACCTGATACAAACACACAAACCTGGCACAAACACACAAATTTGATACAAACACACAAGCTTGATGATATTTGTTACCGAATAAAACAATACAAGTTTACCCTTTATTCTCATTGAAAGTAGGCATAATTTATTCATAGGACATTCCGATATGTTTAATTACTCACACTGTAACCTGAATGAGTTGAGTTCAAGGACATTTGAGCACCGGGATGAATTTCAGACACACAACGATGCACCATAGTGCAGAGACACTTCTCTTCAAAACTGCTGGAACCTTACTGCGATAAAAAAAACGACGTCTCTAGTCCCACGCCGCTAAACCAGATGCGCTAAGTGACTCAGGGAAAGAATTCATTATACAAATTTAATGGATCTTAGCCAGCATAGTCAACATAATAACATTTTACTTACTTTTTTTTTTCAATATGCGTCTTTAAAAAAAATATAAAAAGATTAAAACTTGATGTTGCCTATAACTGTAAGAGATCAATATAGGCTCGATGTATCGAAGCAATCTCTTACAGTTATAGGCAATATCAAGTTCTCAATCTTGTCGCGTTGGACCGTGACCCAGCAGTACCGGCATCGGTCGTACTGAGGGGCACGAATCAAACATTTAGTTTTGTCACATTTAGGTAGCACAATAAGAAAAAAAAATGGAACAACCTCCTGGCAAAGAGGGTTTGGGGGGGGGGGGCGGTAGCGTCAGCCAACGCCATCCTAATACCGGAAGTAAATCAAGTCTCGAATTTGGTCGTCAGATTAAAAGTTGATAGGTGTGGGGTGAAGCTCCTGACAGTCGCTTAGGACCAATGAATACTTCAGGTCATGTTTAAAGTTCCTCCCTCCCCCCCCCCTTCTCACACCCACACTGCAATTTATTCCGTTCTGCCTCTATAGGGGACGGATGGTCGTGCGGTAAAGCGGTCGACTGTCGACCTGAAGTTACCCGGTTCGATCTCCGGTGAGGACCAAGGAAAAGTTCCCAATATATCTCCCCCTTGGTGCCTCCATGGCCATTGCACTATCGGCTATGGTGGGGATGAAAGAAGGGCACCATAAAAAAAACCGTACCATTAGTGGTTCATAGGATCTAAGAGATTTCATCTCATCCTTACAGGGGACATCACTCACACGCCTTTATAGGCGATAGCGCTAACAGCCAAATGTTTATAGGATCTGAGAGAATTTACCTCATCCTTACAGGGACATCCTATACACACGCATGCTCTCACACACACACACACATACACACACACGCATGCTCACACACACACACACACACACTGTACACCGGCTTCTCTAATAATGCTACCTGTTTTTTTAGGGAGACCCTGGAATTTTTACAATTTTTTTTTTAAAGTGCAATCCTGACGAAATTTACCAAGTATAACTTATGTTAAATGGGTACATGACTCTAGCTGGAGAAGTATTGTCAGTGTTAATTAAGCCTCCTTGACCAACCTACTCTTGTCTTTGGTGTGGATTAAAGAAGGACATTACATTAAAAAAACGGTTCCATTTTAAAAGTTTAAAGCGTTGATAGATCAACATTCATCATTACAGAGACATTAACAATTATAAGTATCAATAAAATAGGATAATAATATAGGTCAGATCCTAGCTATGCGTAAGTTCATTATGGCAGTATATTAGAACTACTAAACAGGAGATTTGTATAGTGCAAAAAAAAGTCTTTCAAAATATAACTGACTTTGAGAATAAGACAATTTTATTTTACTATGCACGGAAACAAAACACCAAATGAAACGAAAAGTCAATAATCCTTTGTGACCTGAAAAACATTTTGAGTTACTTTGGTGTTTGCCTTGAGGCCATTATAGAAAAACATTGGCTCGCTGGAAGACAATTTTATGGCTATTATAACAGATTTTAGAACCATTAATGTCAACAATTTTCATGCTTGGATCTAGAAAAGTTCTGGCTAATTATGTTGATAAATATTTTCATACTAGTTGAACCTTAATTTTTTTTTTTAACCTAGAGATATAACATAGTTCAACTTTCAGATTTTCATGGATAGGTCAAGGTAATTAGATTGGTCTATTTATTTTATGTGGAGAGAATTATTAAAAAAATATATTTATCGAATAGAGACGCAGGCAAAAGGCCATATTCAAACAGGAAACAGTATTCTTACTTTCGATCTGCTGCAAGCAGACGTGAAGCTGAACATATTTATATTTTGCATTTAGATAATCGATGATTTTGAAATGGTTGTACCATTCTAGAAGACTTATAAAGACTTATAAAAGTCTTCACTTTATTTGAAAACATAGTGTAGAATCCAGTGCGTAAATCGGATAAAAGAACTAATCAATGTATTTTATCTTTTCAAAAATTAAAGTTTGATATATGAGTGTTGGAAAAACTATTCGGACATTTCATGTTTGATTTTATTTGATGCAGCATTAATTCTCATTATTATATCGCAGTGGCTACGGTAACATCAAGCGCCATTATATTAGGGTTAGGAATATGACTGGTGCCCGTATTTTTTTTTCGGGTACCAGCAATTATATTAGGGTTAGGAATAGGGTTAGGATTAGGGTTAGGTTTAGGGATAGGGTTAGGGATAGGTTTAGAGTTAGGGTGTGGAGCAAAATCTATTGCTGGTACCCGGAAAAAAAAATACGGAGTCCCGCTTGATGGCACCGTAGTAGTGTTGTTTTCGTTGACGAAAACTAAAACTAAAACCTTCGTTAACGAAAATGTTGACTTTTCGTCAACGAGAACTAAAACTAAAACTAAAATTAGAAGCAAGACTAAAACTAGACGAAAACTGAAATTATTACAGAAAAAACGAAATAAAAACGGAAACTAAAATATGACCTGGGACTAAAACAACACTACACCGTAGCCACTGCGTTATTATAATTGATTTATTTCATCAATTTCATAATTGATACAAACGGTTCTCAAACATTTACCATTCACTACCCACTAATTAACGGGTGACATTTTATTTTTTTTGCTTTTCACGTGTGGAGAAAGAAAAGCAGAAGAACTGAAAGTTGAATTAGTTTTGTTATATATTCTGGATGAGGTAAGCATTAAATTCATATCAGCTAGCGACCCAAGATATTGAATTAATTCTTCTTTGCATTAAAAGTCCATGTAAGGATGAAATGTTTATCTCTTAGATCATATAATAATCGTTTCTTGAAGTGCCCTTCTTTCATCCTGTCACAGGTTGTGACTAATATGTCGAAACCATCCCCTTACTCCAACCCCTAACTTAATAATATTACTAACGTTAAGGTGTATATTATACCATGTATAGTAATATACGTTCCCGTTCTCCAGTTTCCCCCCCCCTTTTTACCCCACCCCCGTAATTGCGTCATCAGCCAGGTGGACAGCGGAAGGTGTACGAGGCAGGGAGGTAACAGAAACACGTTACATTCCTCACGGGGAATTCTCTCTGACCACCGGACTACTATTCTCCGGTCGGCTTCTTCAAAGGGACAGCGACCCGCTCGATGTCCAGTTACTACGGTCTTTGTCTATACGACGTACTTCCCCCCCCTCCTCATCTAGGCTCCACCCCCTAATTTGAAAGTTTGAAAGAAACATATATTATATTTGATTGGCTACGGGTCACGTGGGAGAAAGGGATATGAAGAATGAAATATAGATTCGTGGACATTCGACGGAGGGTCTTGGTAGTGACCAGTCGATTGTTGTGTCTCTGAGTGAGAGAGAGAGAGACAGAGAGAGAGAGAGAATTAACTAGTGATAACGCATTTGTTCCCATCATTCATTTTATATTGGATTATTTGCTGCAGTTTGAATTATCTTTGCTTATGAGAAGTCACCAGATCCCTGTTACAGACTGGTGCCTTTGTATAATAAATCTATCTTGGTGTTGTACAAACGCTTGTGGAATTGATTATTCGTCACTTGTTATACGTTTAGTTGTTGGTGAGACTGTGTGTGGTAGAAACACAAATACAAATACGAGTCATCATTGAGTCAGCCCTCATACTCTTAGCAACAAGCCAAGGATACCCTCAAAGGGGTCCTCAACACATCCCCACCATAGTCGTAGTAGTGTAATGGTCATGGAGGCATCACGGGGTACACATGTAGGTGACAGGGATACTTTAAGATCAACTAATTTATACTGTTGCTTCTTTCTTGCTTTAAATCTACACATATAGCATTCTGAAATTTAAAAAAAAAAAAAAAGATTTTCAATTTCGTTCGGTGTCATACAATACTTTATGTCTAAGTCCAGCAAAGTATTAAAGACATTGAAGAAATATTACAGACCAGAGTTAACATGGTGATACACTTAATATCGCAACAGTTCTGATGTTTAATTCATTAAAATTTTCTCTCCTAGTAATTGTTTTATCTGCCTTAGTGAGAATTTAACCCCCCCCCCAGAAATAACGGTAATGTTGTCTAAATACTAATCCAGTAGAATTTATATGTAGCAAATCAATTCCGACGATCTACGTAAAATGTATTAATTAACAGAACAAACACACCAAGGTAAACTGAAAAGTTTCAATCATGGTTTTTTATTAGCTGCATGGTAGATATTTGTTTGGTGAACATTTACCCCTCCCCCCCCCCCCACACCACACTCTTCCAATCCTTACCTTCCCGTAAATAAATAATTAGCACTAACAAGATAAACTGTCAAGAACTTTACTTCCAGAGCTTTGTTTTGTCTTCAATCAGAAACAGTGGTAATTAGAAGACATGTTTACTCACTTTTAAAGTAGTCCGTGACTATTGATACGTAGAGGTGTGGCTGCATGACTATTGAAACGCGGTTGGTTGCAATTTAATTATCTGTGCGATGGTTTTAGCACTTTGTCAAAATTTTTAGGTCATATCAATTTGCCTTACATTAATCCTCGATCGATTAAGCAAATCTAAAGGTTAGAGAGTGCTACTAGTTTAATAATTTTTTTAGTTGTTCGCTCAAAAGTGTCAATAAATATATGGTCTTTTTTTTCGTAAAACAAACACAATTTTAAAAAAATATTAATTTTACCATGTGAAAAATGAAAGAAAACAAACTTTTAAGATGTATTGATTTGACATAAACTGTAATAAATTAATATTTATAATAATAAAAAAATAACAAAATAATTTTGTTACATTATTACTTGTAAATTTAATTGTAATTATGTCGTCATTTTTATGACACTAATTACCCGTATGGTTCAATCATATAAATACTCTTAGTTTTTTGCAGCTAAGAGAACAGCCTGCATTAAGCTGTAGGTAACAAGGTGCACAGTTTGTCTTAACGAATGGAATTCTTCAGAATAAAACCATTCTTTTACTTGTGAGCTAATCAGCCCCACAATAATAACAACAAACATCAAAATACAGAAAAATAAATAGTTATAATTAAAGTTTTATAATGAAATATTGATACTCATTTTACAGTAATTAGGTGATAAATAAACAGGTACAATTAAAGTTTTGTAATAAAAGTGTTGTTGAAATACTTATTTTACAGTAATTAGGTGATGTCAAACACAGAGAGCGATGCAGACATGGCTGCCGAGGATGAAACTCGATGGATCGAAGAGACAAAGTCCTGGTATATCTCTGACGAGGTGATGGAGTACCTTGACCTGTCGCTGACCATTACAGTCCACGGTATATTCTCTGTCGCCGGCGTGGTGTCCAACATAGTCAACGTGGTCATATTCGTCAAGCTCGGACTCAAGGACAGCATGAGCATCGGGCTGCTGACCCTGTCCCTAACGGACTTGGCGGTGACCGTCCTGCAGCTGGCGTCCTGCTGCTCCTACCTGGTCAAGCTGGTCATTCCGGACAGCCCTGTTGACCCTTGGTTCCTCGGGGGATACATCTTCAGCTGGTCGCGCTACGTGGCATATTTGATATCATGCTGGATAACCACGGTCATCGCCGTGGAGAGGTGCTTCTGCGTTGTCTCCCCTTTCACCGTGCGCCAGATGTTCACCCGGACCCGGTGCGTAGCGGTCCTCCTGGCCATCTGCCTCTTTCACGTCTGCATCCACCTGCCGGTGTTCATCTACGCCAGGGTGGAGTGGACGCGCCAGTCCCTCGGACTCGACTCGTCGCCGGATAACGAGACGCTGTATTCCGATCGCTACGTCCTCACGGTCGTGTTCAACGGCGACTCGGCCAGGTGGGAGATGCTTTCCGACATGATTGCTGGCATTAGCCTATCCGTATTGTCGCAAGTCATTCTACTGATTTGCACCCTCTGGATGATCTACTCTCTGAAAGCCTCGTCAAAGATCCGCATGGTCAAAGACCAGAATCGCGCCACCGAGAAAGACGCTCGAGAAACATCGGACAAAGATGACGCGACGTTGTCCCCAAAGGAAAGACGGCTGGTCAAAGTTGTCCTCTTTATGGCCGTCAACCTGAGCGCCTGCAATGTGCCCAGGTTCGTCACCATCGCGGTGCATCACATCCTACCCGGGATGAACCTCGGGGCCTATCAGAACCTGGATACGGTCTTCTGGGAAATCTCCTACATATTCGGTACCATCTGCTGTACCACTAACACGCTTGTTTACTTCAAATTGAACAGCAAGTACAGGCGTGTCTTTAAGAGTATCGTGTACCACAGCTGCAATAAAACATCCAGCTTTTAAAGTTAGTCTGTACCATTAACGTTATAAGTATAGCTTTATTTAATGCAGCCAACATGTTAACTAGAATTATGAATATTTTGTCTAGAAGCATACCATTAGATGTTATACGACCAGAGGTTCTAAAAAATGTGGGTTTAGTCTCCAAAATTACTAACTCTTTAATCGTACTTGTTTCTTTTATCGAATTTCTTTCTTTTATCGTACTTCTTTCTTTTATCGAATTTCTTTCTTTTATCGTACTTCTTTCTTTTATCGAATTTCTTTCTTTTATCGTACTTCTTTCTTTTATCGAATTTCTTTCTTTTATCGTACTTCTTTCTTTTATCGAATTTCTTTCTTTTATCGTACTTCTTTCTTTTATCGAATTTCTTTCTTTTATCGTACTTCTTTCTTTTATCGTACTTCTTTCTTTCTGCGTACTTCTTTCTTTTATCGAATTTCTTTCTTTTATCGTACTTCTTTCTTTTATCGTACTTCTTTCTTTCTGCGTACTTCTTTCTTTTATCGAATTTCTTTCTTTTATCGTACTACTTTCTTTTATCGAATTTCTTTCTTTTATCGTACTTCTTTCTTTTATCGAATTTCTTTCTTTTATCGTACTTCTTTCTTTTATCGAATTTCTTTCTTTTATCGTACTTCTTTCTTTTATCGAATTTCTTTCTTTTATCGTACTTCTTTCTTTTATCGTGCTTCTTTCTTTCTGCGTACTTCTTTCTTTTATCGAATTTCTTTCTTTTATCGTACTTCTTTCTTTTATCGAATTTCTTTCTTTTATCGTACTTCTTTCTTTTATCGAATTTCTTTCTTTTATCGTACTTCTTTCTTTTATCTATTTCTTTCTTTTATCGTACTTCTTTCTTTTATCGTACTTCTTTCTTTTATCGTACTTCTTTCTTTTATCGAATTTCTTTTATCGTACTTGTTTCTTTTATCGAATTTCTTTCTTTACTTCTATCTTTTATCGAATTTCTTTCTTTTATCGTACTTCTTTCTTTTATCGAATTTCTCACTTTGCATGTTGGTAGTAAACACCATAACCGAGAATAACTTTTTTATTCGGCCGCGAGGTACAAATGATTAAGAACCTGTGCTCAAGGGTTGAACAAACATTTTGTGAACCACTGGACACATACATGTCTAAAAATCTCAGATCCTATAAACCACTAATGGGACGGTTTTTAATGCGGGGACTTTAGCCATGACCGGAAAAATGTCATTGGTCCTCACGGGAGATCGAACCAGGTACCTTCAGGTCGAGTTAGTTGACCAAACATTAAAGAGTACCTGACCTAATCCATTTTAATGACGATGTTGCAGATGAATTTTACACTTTTTTCTGTCACTAAGACTATTTTATTATGACCAGAAACTATTAATTTACATTTTATAACCAGTTCGTGATGATTCCATACAATTTTTTAAACATTTTTCTAGATATTACAATGATGGGAACAGATGTTTGAATGTTTATGTAAAACATTATTTGTAAAAAGTTGCACGTTTTATGGGTTTTATAAAATATTTATGTTACTATACAAGTTAAATCATTTTTAAAACTTGTTTTTTGCTTTTAATTCATTTCTGTGATATATGTTTAAACTTTTTAATCACTAGCATCTATTCCTTCTCCTTCCCCTTTCTCTCTATCTCTGTTGTATTTGCTCTTTTTTTTTTATTACCTTATGAGTTATTGTGCACAGAATGAAATCATGTCACTGATGTTTCAGCAAACCGATAACATTTCTCAATTAATTTAAACCACTCAGATGAATGCTATTGAATATGTTGCTTAAGTTTCTGATTCCAAAAAAAAAAATACAATTAATCTTGCAATGCCAGGGTAATAAATAACTAATGAAATAAAGTCAATGATTAGAGTTAGGATCATTCACATGTGTTTGATTGAGTTTTTTTATTCACACATCAAATACATTCTAAAACAATTTATATATCCAACTTGATTACAAGTATTATTATTTGTGAATTTTTTTTTATTCATTTAAAAAGAAAAAATGGTTTAAACTTTTTTTATTATTTTATCCATATAACATGCTTGGATTGTGGGACGGATGGCCGAGTGGTGTAGATACCCGACTGTCGACCTGAGAGTCCTGGGTTCGATCCTCGGTGAGAATAATGGGAATTTTCCCATGTGAAATGTGTTTCAAAGTCGTCTCATAAGTCCACAAAGCTTTAAATGGGTACCTGACTTAAGTTGGGCAAGTAAAGGCGGCTGGGCGTTGTGCTAACCACACAATCCCTACATATGCCGAGGTTATAGAAACAGATGAATTCTACACTTCATCTGCCCCGATGGCCCAGTAGGGCTAAGGGAACTTTACTTACTTTGCATGCTTGGATTTAAATAACAAGAGATGTATCCAATGAATACTGCCACTAAGAACAGAGTCTTCAGTATTTCATATAAAGCTTTATTTATACCTAGCGATAATTTCTTACTTTACATAAACAGAAAGTGAACTATTTCCATAGCGATTACTTTTATAAGGGAATTAACTATTTCTTTTTTTTTTTTTGCAATGTTCAGTAGTTTCCCGTTATTTAGACGACGTATTTGTTCGACAGTGAATTAAAATCGGGTGAAAAAAAAGTATTAAACAGTTTCTTCTACGGAATACCAGGTTTGAAACCACGATTTTCTCTCTTGTAGCGAGCAGGATCTTCCTGTCGCAGCCCAATCAGCATGCTGTGGGCCGCGCGGTTCGATTCCCAGTGTCTTCCTGTAACTTTATATATAATGTCACACAAGACACGTGGGTTCAATAATGACACTAATACTTTTTTTTTTATTTATAGTAAGCCACTGAACATTTAATCTTACATCTAAACTAATCTAATAAATCCAATAGGAAAATAACTACAGGTGAGTCGAACGTGTTACGTCTTAAAGGTAACGAACTCGGTGTGCTAAAAATAACTAACTGACTGTCCTTTCTCACTGCTGCACTAACCTATATCAAACACGCTGGAGTCCGAAGCAGAACGTAGATCCCCCGCCGGTTCAACACGGGGTCACGTGACTGGGCGTCTCTCAATGTTAGCGCCAGCTCAGAAAGGGGAGGGGAAAGACAATTGTTTCACCCCCTCCCCCCATCTCCTTTTACAAGCATGTCTTTTCCAGGCACCGCACCTATCCAGGTGATAAAAATGGCACATAGTCGTGCAGTGTCGTAGCGAGCTTAACTCGCTCCCGGGGCACAATACCTTTTTAGCGCCCCCCCCCCCCATATTCGAAAACCATATAATATTATATGTGAAATATACAATTTGGCGCCCCTTTATGAGTTGCACCCGGGACATGATGCCCCCACCCCTTGCCCACTCCTCACTACGCCACTGGAGTCGTGGTTCATCAGAAGGCTCGACCGTGCGAATGGGGGAGTTACAATTGTATGTTTCCCGTGGTGCCTCCAAAGACATTGAACTATACATATCCATTTAGAACGTTTCTGCAGATGTATGCTATTAAGCTAATGACTAATAAGACCAATTGGTAAATACTAACCTTAGGTTTTTACTTATCTGTCAACACATCTGTCGATATTTACTTCTTTAACTTTCTATAATGATTGTCGTATCCGTTAATCTATCTGTCTATCTGTGATACCATATATCTGTCTTCAAAGATTGTGATACCATCTATTTGTCAACAAAGATTGTGATACCATCTATCTGTCTTCAAAGATTGTGATACCATCTATCTGTCAACAAAGATTGTGATACCATCTATCTATCTACAAAGATTACGTAGCTAGTTTTCTGTCTGTAAAGATTGTAAAACCCATTTATATGACTACATAGATTGTAATGCATGCTTATCTGTCTACAAAGATTGTGGATTACCTATTTAGCTACCTGTCAACAAAGATTGTGTATTTATCGCTTAACAATTATTGTAAGTCTAATTATCTATATATATATAAGATTGTGATACCTATTTGTTTATTTATCTTAATCGTTGTAGCAATTTGCCTATTTTTCTTGTACAGGAAGCTCGTGATTCTTAAACATGTGTCAACAATTGGCGATTTATTCTAACCTGTGTACTATAACTGTGATGCTGAATTACCTTATTGATTTGCTAGCAGTGCTGAAAAAAAATCAGAGTCATAAAGCATAATTTAATTTCATCACCCCAGACTTCAACGATCTTTCATAACGACACTTGCACATCTTGTCGCACAATCGTAAATTAATACTTCAGCAGATTTATTACCGTTGGACAGAAAAGCGAAATAAATGAAACAAAATCAAATAAAACTAAACGATATTCTATATATCCACGAAAAATATGTATTTATTTATACAAAGATGATTGGATCAAACCAGAATAAATGTATCGCATTTGCTTCAGTTTAAATGTCTTACAATGAACATTTTCTTCAACGTCGTAACGTAGGATTGTAAAAAAAAAGTAATATTTTTTTCAGATGTTTTTTTGAAATCTTTTCAGCCATGACACTATTCGCATTTCTTCATCTGTACGGAACCATCATATACTGTGAGTACTGTTTATGGTTCTTGTTACTGTCACAACCCAATTTGAACAACTCGTGGTCTAGGGGTACATTGGCGAGAGGTTCACCCAGGTCCCCGTAGGTTGGACATACACATTAACATTTATATATATATATATATATATATATATATATATATATATATATATGACGAATACAATCAATAACTCTGTATAAAAAATACAAATAATAGCTTTAATACCACTTTATAACTGACTATACAGACATATATTAGATTTATGTGACGATTTCCATCACCCACAATAGTTAAATTAAAACAACATAGAAACTAGTATACGACTCAAATAGTATTACATTCAATAAATAGACTCAATTATAATAGATCAGTTATTACATTATAATTGTCAGGTGGTCTCTCAAGCCTGGGCCGTCCGGGTCTCAAATGCCTCCAGAACGACTAGATGTCAGGGCTGTTACGGTGCACTCCAGGCAGGGCCATTTCACGTCCGATACGACATAAAGGTTACTTCCAGATTCAGGGCCTACATGTTACAAACAACATCATGTACTATATGACTACACAATGCTACTTCGATATTACAGTATACACCGTATTGTCTAAACTATACAACATACCTCCAGAACGATCAAACTATCACACACACATCAACATCTTCATGTAAATACACCGGTTATATCAAATATGGTGAATGCATAATAAACACACACATGAAACATGTATGTAAATAAGCCGTTACATGGCATGTGCGAATGCAAAAAATAAACGCAACAAATCTATGCGTTGTACGTCACCAGCGGCTGTTCACTAACAGAGCGCCACAAGTTTCGTTTTTATAACATGCGCACCAAGATGTGAACACATCCTTTCAAACATACTCCCTTTATCACCTACTCTATGATATCTTGACAGTTTCTTTTGATGCCATGTTTTATAATACAGTCGGCAGTTACATTGTCATTCCTTTTCAACTGTAGACAGGCGGTTACATCTTTTTTCTCTAATTATATGCATGCTTTTGTAAGAGAGTTCTACCTTAAGCTTACTGCTATAATTTATGCACTTTAACACTAACAGAGAATTACAAAAAAAAAAATTTTAACACGCACGTGCACTCAACGTACTGTATTGGATTCGTCCTTATAAGGCGCCGCTCCTGGAAGGATACCGGGGATGGGGGGCGTGCGGACGCCGGGGTAAGGAATGTTTTTTTTTTAATCTCGGCACAGAATTGACTCTCATCTCTCTCTTAGAACTCTATGTCTAACTGCGGGCTGAGACTTAGTCTCTTAGAGCCCGTGAGATCAAACTAGCTGTGTCTCTCAATATCTGGAGACTGCCATAGAGCCCCAATGGTCAGCAAGCTGCCGGACTGGTCAACCCTGTGGTTCCGCCAGCCCGGGAAACTCGAAAGAGTACATGGACACTCACCTAGCGGCCTGCATGCCCCCCCCCCTCTTTCAGGTATGGCCCCGCCTCATACCAACACACTCAAAGACACGTGAATGTGTACATTCATATAGTCAGTTGGGGGGGGGGGGGTGATGACTGGCGTACCAACGTATTCTCGGGCGAGTATAGAGACGTTGACGGAGTTGGCCCAGTGAATGACGTCCTTTTTTTACCAAAAACTTTACGGTCATCGATCGATAACTTTTGAGTGACAGATGGAGAGGTGTGTGTTAGATGATAGTCAGATTTAAGTGAGACGTAGACTGTAGATAAAGTTGACAATGGGTGGAAGGTACTTTGGCTGAACGATCGATAGATTGTGTATGGATATATCGATAGATGATGCATAGATAGATCGATAATTGATACATTGATAGATCGATAAATAGGTCGATAGATATAGAGTAAATAGATGATGAATTTATATTTACAGAGATATTTAAAGATAGACGGTGATATACATTGATATTATTCAATTATAAGTAGATAGATAGATAGATAGATAGATAGCTAGATAGATAGATAGATAGATAGATAGATAGATAGATAGATAGATAGATAGATAGATAGATAGATAGATAGATAGATAGATAGATAGATAGATAGATAGATAGATAGATAGATAGATAGCTTATATATTATTAGAATAATTTTTAAAGTTTGTTCAATGACACATATCATCCATTACAGTTTCGAAATGTATCACCTGTGAGCTGCCATTGCCCGCGTGCCACACTCAAGATCTGCATCTGATTATGTTGTTCAGGATCAAACCAGACGTTTTGGACGTAGCGCAGAACATCACCGATTACTTCATATGGTCGAGAGACGACGGCGCCAGAAAGGGGCTCACACTGACCGTTTTGGACAGCGACACGTGGCAAACGTTGCTCAGACTCGACGGCGACCAGTTAAACAGTACCACGCTGAACGAGTCGCTGGCGGAACCCGACCACTTGGGCGGGGTAAGATCATCGGCTAGCATTATATCATTTAGCAAAGAAATATTCCTCAATATCACAGGAGTTGAACTGAACACATCAAGACGGCTGATTATTTTGCACTTGACCAGCTGCCGGAAGAACGGCAACTGCCTTGCGGACGTAGACACTGGTAAAATGGGTTTCATGCACGAGATCTCTGACCGTAACTTTATGATTGTGATGTTGAGCGTCGAGCCGTTTAATTCATTAAAGTTAAACTTCCAAGGAAACCATTTCCTAGTGATAGGTGTGTCTTTCGACCTTCGTGTCCTCAACACTCTGTCTCTGTTTCTCTGCGGAGAGTGCACTAAGGGATGGTTGCGGTACCGCAGTCAAAAACAACCGCACGTGACGTCATGTTATCTCACTGACCATTGGCCGGCCGATCGGAGTTGGAGTGAGGCCAAAGAAACGTGCGCGCGACATTTCTCGGCATTGACCAACCTGGAGAGCGAAGAAGAATTGCAGTTTTTAACGAAACACGTAGAATCGTTGCTATTGGAAACTAACAGCTCCAGTGTACATGTCGGCCTCACCTTTTTGAAGACCGGCCTGTACAAAAGGTGGCAGTGGTCCAACAAACGTCCGTGGACGGTAAAGCTGTGGGAATGCTTCAGTAACATTACCAGCTATAGGCTCGATCAATGCTGGATTTTAACCTTTAGACGACTGGACCCATCTAACATATTAAACGGGGCCGTAGAGAGCAGCCTTCAGCAAACCAGCTGTACGACTCGTATTCCAAGTATTTTTATCTGTGAGCAGGAGTTTTTAGAGATTTCCGCCCAGTATAGTGCACTGCACAACAAGTTCGTACCCAGACAGGAAGAAGTCTTTATCAAACGGGGTCTGGCCAATCTACCTGATCAAGAATTTTTATTCGAATGCGGTGGGGGCGAGGAGCGTGTCCACCACGACCTGGTATGCGACGGTCAGATCCACTGCTTGAGTGGTCGGGACGAGGACTTCTGTTTCTCAATGGTGCACAAGGGGGCAGGGTCGTGTCTGAAAGAGAGCTCAGGCCGATCCCATTTTTACACCGGGATTTTGACCAAAGAGATGATGTGTGACGGGACGCAGGACTGTGTCCACAACGAGGACGAAGGTCACTGCTTTGAGTGTTTGCTGGACCAGTGTGCAGATGGCACCTGTCTGCCGACCATGATGAACATTCACGACAGAAGCCCTGCATGGCGTGTCATGAGACGAACACCACATTGAATTCTGAGGAAGAGTTCTACAATTGCTATGTTACAACTTTACCTTACGATATCACATTTTGTGACCCGAAACTGAACGTCACAATAGTGCGCAGCATTTCTCCATACAAACCAGATGAATCAGGCCAAGCGACGTTTATCCCATGGGCGCCGAAGTGCATGTTCATCAGAGGGCGTAGCGGATACCCTATGGGATGTCCGAATTTTCCCCACCTTCAGAACTGTGAAAACTATACCTGTCCAGACTCAATGGCCAAATGTCCGTTTTCTTATTGCATCCCCGTCCATTATGTCCGGGACTTCATCATGGACTGCATGTACGGGGAGGATGAAGAGGTGGGCGTCATTCTTACCAGCCCGACCTTAGAAAGTTGCCTCATCGATAATTACAGAATGCAGCGAACGCACGTCTGTGATGGCAAAGTCGAGTGCGACAATTTCGCAGACAAGTCGCACTGCTTCGAGTTTTGCCCGGGCGGTTTTCGGTGCGATTCCGGAGTCGTCATTGCTAATAGCAGTGCCGATTTTCATTCCTCTGCGCGATTCCCGGCGGGTATTCGCGTCTTGAAACTTTCTGGATTGAATTTGACCTCATCTATTATTCCCGAAATTAACTTCGATAACATGCACGAAATTTATGCCGATCATTGTTACATAACTTCCGACACTTTATTTGAAGCTAGTTTTAAGGGAAGGATGAATAAGTTGTTATATAAAGCCTATTTCAGCTTTAACAATATAAAGAAGTTGACGAAAAATGGGTTTTTCTCAGTATTTCAAAATTTACATATACTAAATCTAGATTTTAATACAAATCTGGAGTACTTGGATGAAGGAAGCATTGTGTCGAAAAAACTGAAAGTGTTAAACTTATCTTACACTATGGTATCATTTGTGCCTACATCTGTACTCGAAGGCGTGTATCTAGAGGAGCTTCACCTCCAGAATACGAGAATACTCTCTTGCGACTGACCATCTCTTTTCTGGACATTCGCAACACGAGTTTGATAGTGGATCTTTTTACGACTGACTATTTCAAAGGCGTCCAGATCACTCTCGGGCTATACGTTGACCACTTCGGACTGTGCTGTCCTCAGATAACAGGTCCGGGGGTTCTCGAGCAGCAGTGCCACGCCCCTGACAACAGCCTGTCGTCGTGCAACGACCTGATCGGCGACCACGCGACGCTCGCAATCACGTGGTCGATCGCTCTCGCGTCGGTCATCGGCAACGCGATAAACCTCGGCCACCGTTTGAGCTTTAAGGCATCGTTGTTTCCGGGCCCGTTTGGCGTTTACGCGATCAACCTGGCCATAGCGGATCTGGCCATGGGAGTGTACGTTCTGGTGATAGCAGCCGTGGATAGCCTTCATCGTCACGTGTCCATATTAACCGAGTCGCACTGGAAGAAGAGCCCCCTCTGTAAGGTCGCCGGCGTCCTCTACACTCTTTCATCCTTGAGCTCATCTCTCTTGCTTCTTCTAATCCTTGTTGACAAGCACGTCTCGTTAAACCGTAACACCGTAACAAACGCGTATGAGAAAATAAAGGCACCGGTATGGGTTTCGGCTATTTGGCTACTCGGCATGACCGTCGCTTGTATACCGGCGGTCATTGACTATTGGCCCGTGTACTCAATGAACAAAATGTGTCTCGGGCTGCCTTTGACCACAGCCGCCGGCTGGACATACTCTGCAGTCCGTTGGGCTTCATTTACTTCTCTCTTTCGCGATCATCCTCTTTCGGATTTCTCTTTTTATACACACTCCGAGCGTCAGGCGAGGAAAACTGTCAGAGCTAGAGAATACCAGGAATACATTTTACTTATGGCGGCGTTCAATTCTATCAGCTGGATGATTGTCAGCTGTGTAGGTCTGGCGTTTGTCCTGGGCAGCCGGTCAGTCAACGTAGAAACGTATGTGTGGCTTGCCGGACATTTCGCCCCGCTCGGCTCTGCGGTGAACCCCATGGTCTATACGGTTCCTTTTATCTACGGCAAGTGGGTCCAGTATAAAATCGGCCGCACGGACACAGCGAAGACCGGTCCGAAAGCAACTCGTTGAGTGAAATGTGAGCAGAACAACGAGTAATAGCTTTTGGTGAAATTCTTTTTTTTCTCCCTTTCACTTGTTTATAAATTAATCATGAGTGCATTGTTTCAAAAAAAAATTCCCCTGCTTATCTTTCTCGCTTAGTCTGCCCGTTACTCAGGTGAGATAAAATGGACATTGGCTATTTTCAGGGGAATCGCTCTCGAATCTATTTCACAACATCAGTAAATTTATTTGAGATATTTTAAATGCATATTGAAGTATGGTTTCCGTTGAAAGTATTTAAAAAAAAACAACTAATTAACAGCAAAGAATATCTGTAGTTCACTACTTAGGCTGTATACAGCTAACCTGTCGTTTTACGACAATATACATATTTACAAAATAAATAATTTATTCTACGGAAGTAGACGGTACATTTTATGTTTATGGGGTTTGCTGGTTTCCCTGATTCGTTAAACTAGACGTCACTTTGAGAATAATACCATTTTGAAACATATAGTTTGTGAAACATATAATCTGTGAAACATATAGTTTGTGAAACATATAGTTTGTGAATCATATAGTTTGCGAAACATATAGTTTGTGAACATATCTTTTGTGAAACGTATAGTTTGTAAACCATTTAGTTTGTGAGACATATAGTTTAAGAAACATTAAGGTTATGAAACATAAAACTTGTAATCATATCTACGAAACGTAAGGTTTGTGAAACATACTTTGTAAAACGTATTGTTCTTAAAAGAATTTTTAGTGAAACAAATCGTACCTATATGTTGTTTAAGTATTCAGAAGTAAAAAAGGTCTGTAATAAAGTCTGCTTCAGTTTACCTGTATACGTTTATTGTTATCCTTTGTGGTTTTCTTCGCTCATTAATTTGTTTTAATTTTTTTAAATTTTATAACATTAAATTGTTTTTCAGCACAACTGCACGTTGAGTAATGCTATGGTAGCATTTATTCTTATAGTATATGTTTTGTAACAATTGAATCAACAGAGATAGATGACTGACGGATGGTCGTGCGGTAAAGCGCTCGACTGTCGACCTGAAGGTACCTGGTTCGATCATTAGTGAGGCATAAGGAACATTCTCAGGTCTTAGCTCAGGTTCCCTTCATGTCTCCCGTGTTGCCTTTCATGACTATGGTGGGGATGAAAGAAGGGCACCATAAAAACCGTCCCATTAGTGGTTTATAGGATCTTCACACACAGACTGACAAAGTGTTTGTCGAACATGTTTTTGATTTATCGATCAACGTTTAAAGTAAGAAAAGAGAATAAAAGAACGGAACAGCATGGTTATATATATATTCTTGATTAAACAATTATCACATTTTTTTTTGTTTTGGCCATCAAATCGCGACTCGGTGGTGGCTAGTTTGACGGTGGTGGCTAGTTTGACAATGGTGGCTAGTTTGACGGTGGTGGCTAGTTTGACGATGGTGGCTAGTTTGACGATGGTGGCTCGTTTGACGATGGTGGCTAGTTTGACCATGTTTTGACTGTCAATAGGGAAACAGTTAAAACAAATGCATCACTAGGATAAGATCATTTTGTTGATATAAAAACATACAGTTACAATAGAAGATTCACGTCACAGGAGAAGATACAAGTTGAAATGGAGACACAAGACAACATGATATACTTACGAAATAAGATATGTAGCCACAGTCTAAGATATAGCCACAGTCTATGATATAGCCACAGTCTAGGATATAGTCACAGTCTAAGATTTACCCACAGTCTAAGATATAGCCACGGTCTAAGATATAGCCACGGTCTAAGATATAGCCACATTCTAAGATATAGCCACAGTCTAAGATATACCCACAGTCTAAGATATAGCCACGGTCTAAGATATAGCCACAGTGTAAGATATAGCTACAGTATAAGATATAGCCACATTCTAAGATATAGCCACAGTCTAAGATATACCCACAGTCTAAGATATAGCCACGGTCTAAGATATAGCCACGGTCTAAGATATAGCTACAGTCTGAGATATAGCCACATTCTAAGATATACCCACAGTCTAAGATATAGCCACGGTCTAAGATATAGCTACAGTCTAAGATATACCCACATTCTAAGATATACCCACAGTCTAAGATATAGCCACGGTCTAAGATATAGCCACAGTCTAAGATATAGCTACAGTCTAAGATATAGCCACGGTCTAAGATATAGCGACGGTCTAAGATATTGCTACAGTCTAAGATATAGCCACGGTCTAAGATATAGCCACGGTCTAAGATATAGCCACGGTCTAAGATATAGCTACAGTCTAAGATATAGCCACGGTCTAAGATATAGCCACAGTCTAAGATATACCCACAGTCTAAGATATACCCACAGTCTAAGATATAGCTACAGTCTAAGATATAGCCACAGTCTAAGATATAGCCACAGTCTAAGATATAGCCACAGTCTAAGATATAGCCACGGTCTAAGATATAGTTACAGTATAAGATATAGTTACAGTATAAGATATAGCTACAGTATAAGATACAGTCACAGTATAAGATATAGCTACAGTATAAGATACAGTTACAATATAAGATATAGAAATAAGAGACAAAAGATACATGACGACAATTATGTTACAACGGATGTGACGTTTATAACAAGAGATACTTTAACAATGGTCGCGGTTTTTTTATATCAAAGATACGATTACAATAGGATATTAAGACTAAATATATCAGATATATTTTAATACAAATCGTACAAGTTCGAAAACAAGTTTGGGAAAGACTAGTATCATTGCTTATTAGTTTGGACGTACAGTAATATAAAAATCAATACTTTAAAATCAGACTAAAATCAACTATATTACGTAGGAAACACAAGGCTTGCGGAGCCGCCATAATTTTTTCCGGCTCCAGCTCCCACAAATTTGACGGCTCCGGCTCGGCTCCGTCTCCGGCTCCACGCAAACATGCCGCTGATAAAAACGTATGCAAATTTTGCCGCGTTCACCCCCATAGTCAGGAACTTGAAAAATATAGGCCTACGCATTGTCGGTTTTACTAAAAACAAACCATTTCAGTGCATCCAGAATCATATCATTATTTTCGACCGAGGTTTCACTAGTCGCCATTTTCATAAATAATAAAACGTTATTTCAATGATCAAATTTGCAAATAGTAAAAAAATACATTATTTAAAATATTTTAAAGACTTCATTATTTATATTTATTATTTGTAAATTCGAAGTGACTATTCGGACCCGGGTACCAATAAACTCCGATTTTTATTCGAACCCTGTCCCAATAAAGTCTGATTGTTATTCGGACCCGTGGCAAATATGCACTTAGCTTAGCTATACATAAACTTTATTATTGTTTTTTGTTTATTTTTTTTATAATTTTTTGAATTGTATGATTTAATCATTACTCAGTGTCTAGGGTTCCACTAAGCGGACTCTGTATTATTATTTTTTTTATTAAACTCCGATTTTTATTCGGACTCCGTCCCAATAAAATTTGATTGTTATTCGGACCCACATCCTTATAAATTTATCTACTCTATTTCAGCTTTTCTGTTTATAATAAAATTGTTAAATACAGAAAGCGACCATTTTGTTTTTAATCTATTACAAATTCGCGGTCAAATAATATACAAAATGACGCGTTCTATTTGTCGTCGTAGTAAAATTTTATTTTTAAATGATTGATACAATTATTCTATGAAATAAAACTGTTTTAACTTTATATATAAGAAAATAACATGCCATTAAAAAAATTACGGTGGTAGTAGTTCGCCGGAACTAAAAACTTGTCTGGCTGCGGGGCCTCGCTAACAGTGTGGGGAGCCCAAGTAACTGGACGTTACATATATATAACCTCAGTCCGACTCAACAGGTTGGACGATATATCGACCCAGATAGTTATCACTGCAGCACTAGCCTAGAGAACAGTTTATCTTGAGCTCCTTAACACCACTGGGAGGGGATGGGAAGGAATGCTTGCAATAGAATAAAAGGACAATACATCACCTTCAAACAGGATTGTTGGTATTAATAGCTCAAGAAGAAAGAAGTAGGTTAAGGTATGGTCAGTATCGGAAGAAGTTAACGAAAACAAAACAAATCGATATGATATTTTTTAAAACAAGTTCATCGGAAAATTAAGAAAATGATATTAACAATTTAAACAGATGTTCAATGTACTGATTTTTTTTTTCATTTTAATGACCACAACTATTTATGTTTGATTTGCTCAAAACTAAGCCTCCTGTCACATCCCATAATTTTATAAAGCATCCTCTTGTAGCTGGAGTTGAGAAAGAAGTAGCCCCAGGCGTTGGATGCGCAGCATACGGTGCTGAAGAAGGAGGACACGGTCCACAAGGCTGTGATGAGATCCCTGGAACCGCCCAGGTTTGGGTATGTGTGATAAAATAATGTGATGGCTATTCTGGGAAGGTTGCATGCGGTCAACAGAACGGCCAAAAACAAAGCCACTTTGATGAGTTTTTTCTCTTTGATGGACAGCTGGGTTGATTTCCTTTGTTCCGATGTAACATCCGTGATCTTGGAGCGGATTTTGGAGGATATTTTCAGCGCGTATGCCATCCAAATTGTGCATACGATCAGCAAGACTTGCGCGCCGATTGACAAAAACAGGCCAGTGAAAATGTCTACGATGATTTCAACGTACCCGGATACATCAGAGAACACGACGGTGAACATGAGAGTTCCGGTCGCTGATTGGTTGGAATTGTCGCTCACCAAATCGACGTTGACCCAACCCATATGCTCGTAGTTATATATCATCGCGAAGGAGATGATGTGGATGAGGTAAACAGCGATGATGAGACAGACGCATCGGGCCCTGGTGAAGATTTGCCTCACCCTGAAAGGGGACACGACGCATAGGCACTTCTCCACGGAGAGTATCGTGGTTATCCAGCATGAAATGAGGTAACCGGCGCACATCGCCCAGCCGAACGCGATGTAGGACAGTGACCATAGGTCAACCGTGCCGACCGGGAAGCACACGGCTGTCAGGGTGCTCAAGGAGATCGCCAGCTCCAGGGCGGCAGTGCCGAAGTCTGTGAGTGACAGGGCGAAGAGCCCAACGCTCATACTGTCCTTCAGCTCGAGCTTAACGAAGATGACCATGTTGATGAGGTTGCTGACCACCCCGGCCAACGAAACTAAGCCGAGGAGAGTTATGCCAAAGACCAGTTCGAAAATTTGCATAAAATCTGTTCTCTCCATAACATATCTTTATATCAGGCTCTGCGTTATGGATGATGGCGTGTTATATTGTTATACAATACTGTACATATGCAGATTACATTGCCATAGCTTTATTTCTATACAAAGTACATTTTTTAGCGTTCTTCACTCTGTTTTTTTTTTAAATGTCTTACTAAAGTTCTATTGAATGCTCGACTTGAAAGGGTTACTTTATTTCTTTTCTTTATAATTTTCACTTTTTCTTTTCCACATTGATATAGTGTTTCTCATTCTGTCACAGTTATCAAATATCGATTGATCATTTCATTGTCTAAGATAAAAAAAAATAAATAAGAATGGCTCGTTACGGTTTCATGCCAACTTTGTTACAGGTGTGTTTGTATTTTTATTTCCGTTAGATTTTATTGTATTTTTATTTCCTTTAGATTTCATTGTATTTTTAAAACAAAATAAAACAATACAATGGTTTATTTATAGCTAGTCGAATTGCATCCAGTGTTTTAATTATACACGCACTTTTGACATATCACAGAATAGAACTTTAACAAAAAATAATGTCATCTACATCAAATTGAAAGTAAATTAGTAATGTGGCACTCTCAGATGACGTCATGTGTTTAAAATTTTAGCTAGTAAATGTAGTTCAAAGTTTTATTTTAAAAATTATCACCAGCGAGAGAAAGAAAAAAAAATCATTGAACACAGTGCTATATATATGTTATCCGTATTATTGTGTCTTATTTATTCTAATTATTACACAAACGCGAGGAAAAAACAATGCGAGGATAGAGTTGTATATCTAGTTATCCTGATAATTACCTATTATAATTATATCCAGGATACGTTAATTATAAATTTCATCTTTTGAAAGTGAAGAAACACACCTATGTAATTATTTCTTTTGCATGACATTAGATTTTAATTAAACGAAATAAAAAATCTTTAAGAAAAATTACTGTGCAACCGCCTCAAGCGAAATTTCTGTTTCAATTTTCCTTTGATGAACTGTGTGTGTGTGTGTATACCAGGTATGTGCGACAATTTATTTTAATACTATTCTTATCTTTTGCCGGTCATTTTTCCCGTAATTTTTTTAATAACTCACGTCTTTTAGTTAATTTTAGTTTAATTTGAAGCTTGTTGCCCAAAACGTGTTTTTTTTTGTAATCATACTTGTAAGGAATTCCATAAAACAATCGTCAATACTGAGGAGTGATTACAGAACTGTTTGAATTGATCTAACTGCACGTAACAATACATGTGTGTATGTATCATTGAATATGTATGTATAGTTATGCGTGTATGTGTGTACTAGGAATATGACTACATTTTTTTTTCATTATTTTTTATTCCCCATACTGCCACAAGTGGATATTTATCATATCTAAACAAAAAAATATCAATAACAACCCTCAACCGTTAAAAATGGTCACCCTCCACACGCCCAGTAAATCGTATGTCATACCCGCATTTAGTATTTTAACTGAAGTTTTGTTCTTTGTTGTTTCATGCACCGTCAGCATTTTAGTTGGCAACTATTATATGCATAATTAGTATTTGTGTCATTTCTGGATTGTCTCAGAGCAGTTCTGTCAAAAGTTCTCCAGCTTCCGAGACGAGCAAGAGAATTAGGACTTCAAATCTAGTGTATTTCCGAAAAGGCAATAAATCACCAAAGTCTTTTGACAGTCTTGATCAAATGCAAAAAATTCCAATGGAACTACATATCATGAACTGATATAAAACAATTGCTTCTGATGTAAAAAGCAGAAAGACACGATCGTACAATGTTGTTAAGAAGTTTGAAAGGCATGATCAAAGAAATGGAAACTATGATTTCACAGCGATGTGTAATGTAAGAGATGAGAAAGGAGAGTGGTTGTGCCGAGAAGACAAAGAGTTCTATGCACTTCAGATTTCAACAAAAGAAAAAGTAGGCTATTGTACCTCAGAAGATGTATCACTAAAGATTCACCCAAGAAAAATGAAATTACTAAAAAGGAAAGTGCGAGTCAAAGAAAGCTTTCCTGAAGAATCAAGTGTCTTACCGAATTCGGATGAAGAAGATTCTGTGAGTAAAGAAGACTTTGTGAGCGAAGAACAGTGTTCCAGTAGTAGTAAAGATATTGAGAAACCATAAGAGTCTAAAAGACAAATAACTTTTACTTCAGAGCGTTTAGTGACTGCAGCAAAATTAAGTACTCGGAAGGTCCAAAAAGTCGGGAACTGGAGTTTGCATATCTACTCCAACTCAAAGCGGCATTTACAAAGGTCTGATGAAAGAAGGAGATAAATTACAAAGTAATTTAAAAGAAAAAAAACTTTAAAAAAGAACACTAATGCTTACACTTTGATGTAAAGACTACAAAATAAAGCATATGAGGTTGTTATAAAAAATGAAAAAAGGGAGTTCAGACTCGCTGTTCTTCAGCTGGCAAAAGCAAAAGTGGAGACAATATTCAATGAAAAAAAACTGTCTTCTTCTTTACTTCGGCTCTACATCTCATTTAGGGCCCTAGTCTGCCATACTATTCTTCTCCACTTTTCCCGAATGAAAACTGTGCTCAGTGAATAAAAATGATTGTCTCTAACACAACTGCACCATATACTTGAAGAAGTATTGGTGCAGTCACACTGTTACAGAAACACTTTCAAGATGTTGGATTGGAAAAAGCTGTACACGTTGGACGTTATCACAACATTCTAGATACAATATTGAAACATGTTATGAATGATCTTTTTAGTACATCAACAACTTCACCAAACATCAGCTACTGTTTATTTCAACAAAAGCAGAAAAGTATGAACATACTCAAAACATCATTTGATAATGCTGGAGAACCACTAAAGAAATCAAAACAAAAGTGCTGGCGAGATGACATGGCTTTAACATAATGCTACAGGATTTTAAAAACTAGTGGAATGTTACCAAAAGTAAATTTTTAATCACTTCCAAAAATCAATAATGAGAGATTGAACTCAAGGGCAATTTATTGTTTGTCATCATTCGTTCTGATGAGTATCTGCAAACAGCTATGGCAGCATGTGATTTCATCAGTGGTACGTGGGCTGACATCTGGTTCACTGCCCAGTGTTTCAATACTACTGACTTTGATAAAGCTTGTAAGCACCATACAAAGACTTTGAAGTCATTAAAGACATTATGGTCCACAGATCCAACTTCTATACCAACGAAGCGTTCTAATATCTGTGGAGAGCGTGCAATTAAAGTGATACATGATTTACTTCCACTTGCAAGTCCATCGAAAAATTTAACATTAAATTTCTTCTATTAATGCCCAATAGAAATGTACATTGTAACATTGTAACAATTATCAATATTATACTTATGTCACTCTTATTTGTAATGGTGAAACCTTTATTGAAGTATTTTAAAATTTGTATGTTATAAAATATTCGTGTCGATTGGAGGATGAACTTTTTTTTATGCAAAAAACAAAAATTACCCATATTTTCTTTATTTGTGATACGAAGCTCCACCAAATATGATAAGGGGATATAGGGTTATATTTTAGTCATACCTCTAGTGTGTATATTTTACCTTTAGTCATCTATGTGCGAGTATAAATTGTCCAGGGGAGCTTACTCAGCGAATGAACTATTGTTTTCATGTTTTTGACGGTAAAGAATTTGTTTAAAATGTTTTAGTTTCAGATTAATTTCTCAAGCAAAAAAAAAAAAACAAGTATTTCGTATTATAAATATAAAGATTGATTGATCGCGAGGTTATAGAAGGTCAATTTATCGTCGGTTCTTTTCTGCGTTTACATAAATAGCATTTTATAATGGTTAAGGCGAGAGAATAAAGAAAAAACAAGCAATTAAGCCTGTTCCATGCTGGATACAGGACGTGTAAGCGCATTTTCGTGTTATGTATCAGTACGTTTGTTAGCTTTCAGTAAATATTTGTAAACTTTGGAAATGTTTATAAATTCAATTGTGTAATGCATATATCTGTAAAAAAATATTATAAAGACGTTTCTTTATATTTGAAAAAAAAAATATTGTCTCTTAAATCTAACTACAAGTGGTTTGTGGTTACTGAAATAGGACTCATAATTGAAAACATTCGAAATTGTAGTCATTTAATCGTCCGGAAACTCCGTCAATTGTTGCATAGCTCTGATGCTTTCAATTAAACTCAGAACACAAGCTTACTATTTCATTTGATGAGTTTCTTAATAAATCTTGGTGAAACTACGTGCTGCAGTATTTCGCACCAAATGAATGGGTTATTGAACGTACAAGGTGTAGAATGGGGCCATATATATAATATATAAGCCCTTTAGGAGCCCTGAAGCCCGGCCCTCAGAGGTCCTATTGCGAAATGAACTTTTGATGTACACATGGCAGGCCAAGACCTACAAAATGATATATACATCATGGGTCTAGGACTTATGATTGTTGAGACAGACAGACAAAACGGGGACAATAGAGCATTTTTTTTCGAAAATGCTCTAAAAATGTACACAACAGAAATTCACTGAGTGTCTGGGTTAAAATGTTGTACACTGATTTAGTTTGCTTCTAGTTGATACAAGAGATGTACACTGATTAAGTTTGCTTCAAGTCTACACAATATCAAATTTATTCCGCACTTTAAAAATGTCGGTTCTTTTGTTTATACATAAAAATCCTACTTACCAGAATTATCGCGTTAGATACTTTAGAGAATTAACTGTGATGGATGAAGATCGGACATTGTAATATAAGAGTGACTGGTCACAACAAATGACAACATTAAAGAGAGACATTCTAATAGGGTCAGCCCAAATGCCCACAATGAACAGAGACATCCTAGTATGGTCTAGATAAGTATGCTTTGACGTTCATTGCAATGCGGTGAATATAATATTTTTTTTTTTATTTTATGACACGAATACGCTTACACAGCTTGGACTGATTTTTTTTTCAAAATATCCACAGCGTAAATCGGACTCATAAACCAGGAAGCCAATTAGTCGAAAAATGCAATTCCTTTGATGTCCCTGCAAAGATTCCTATGGTTATCTGTTGATAAAATAAACTGGTGTTGGGAAAGTTTGTATGGAACAAATGTTCTCAAAGTGTTCAATTGCGACCCACTCACTAAAAATATTGAGAGCCATTGGTATAGAGCAGTGTCTAACTGACGTCGATAAGGATTGGGATGATAATCTGTAAGCACCGATTTATTTTTTGTTTGGTTTATTTATTTTATTTTATTGTTATTCTTTCATCTCCAGCATCATAGCTAAGAGTGCAATGACTATGAAGGAGCCATGGGGGTATGTAAGAAAATCACTAGCACAACTCTCACGCTTCCCTATCTTGAATGTAATTTTTTTCAAGTCATGTGGTCTTTGGAATTTTAGCAATGACTTGAACAAACGAAAAAAAAAAGCTTTGCCTGTCAGGTCAGTGGACAATTGCTCCCTAATCCCTGCACGACCCAGCATCAGTTAAACACAACCTCGCGCTCTGGTGTAGTCCAGCCATGGGCAAACTAGGCCCGTGGGGGAAGATGGTCTCATTCAGCTCCACCGACAGTTTAATCTGGCCCGCGGCCAGCCACTCGTTTCTGCGTAAAACTCAGCACAAAGACTTTTAATGTTTCGACGTTTACATGTGATTTGTATAAGTTCAGATTGTCTACACTCCATCCATCTACTCTTGGTTCGGCAGGTATGTCGGTCAAACTTACGAATCTGCTATGGCCCGCGATTCACACTCGTTTGCCCACCCCTGATGTGTTCTTTAAAGGAATTAAAAGTAAGAGTTAAATGTTTAATACGCATGAAAAAATAATGAAAGTAAGATACACATTATTTACAGTAAAATAATTCTATTATCGTCAGTTTTTGAGAGCCATCTACCATCTTGGTTGCAAGGGGGGGTTGGGGGATAACTCGCAACAATGAGATAAACCCTACAGCTCATACTGGCAGACATGGGGGTTAAAGTTGAATGACAACAAAGGGGACGCTACTGAGCAGCTGTAATCATATTATATGTTATATATAATCATCTCCCTTGAAACATTGTTTATTTTTTTCCTTCATAGTGATAAAACCGGAAATTAGAAGGGGTTGGGGGGGGGGGGGGAAACAATGAGTAGGCAGACAATAAAAAAAACACAGACAAGTTGGAAAAAGGGGGCGTAACTACATTGTTTATATCTAATTGCAAGGTGTATTTGTTTTCTCCCCTGCAATACTTTTTTTTTAAAGATAAAATTTAATGTTTATTGATACAGTCTGCATAGCATTAAAGTTAATTTCAAAGAGATTACTATAAACAAAGGTCAAACATTTGATTTTTCAATTTTAAAAACTCGTTTCAAAGTTGGCTTTTTCGCGTTGCATTTGTTTTGAATAAAATATTTTTCTTCGTTATAAGGGGGTCTTCAATTGGCGATTTTTTTGTTAATCGTGTTTATTTATACTTGCATTGCCTATGTATTTCAGTCAGTATTCATGCTTGTAACTCTGACAATTTCAATGCTGCCTCAGTGTCACAAACATGATTCCGACTACATATATTATGATAAAATGTCTGAAATGTTTATAGTTTTATTACCATAGATTAAGAATAATATTTATCTGTTTTATTTTACTGTAAATAAATTTAAATGCTTTCATACTAGTACATTTTTAATCTTTGTATAGTTATTTGGATAGTTCTTTTTCTTACGATTATATGCGATCTGCGTTTAAACCTGAGAAATATATACATGTATATAATATTATACTAGATTTTTATTCATTTTTTGATGTCACGTAACGAGGGTATAGTCACTTGGTAGTGGAGAGTGTGCGTATCTAATGATAGTGGAAAGTGTGCGTCTCTAATGGTAGTGGAGAGTGTGCGTCTCTAATGGTAGTGGAGAGTGTGCGTCTCTAATGGTAGTGGAAAGTGTGCGTCTCTAATGGTATGATAAAATGTCTGAAATGTTTATAGTTTTATTACCATAGATTAAGAATAATATTTATCTGTTTTATTTTACTGTAAATAAATTTAAATGCTTTCATACTAGTACATTTTTAATCTTTGTATAGTTATTTGGATAGTTCTTTTTCTTACGATTATATGCGATCTGCGTTTAAACCTGAGAAATATATACATGTATATAATATTATACTAGATTTTTATTCATTTTTTGATGTCACGTAACGAGGGTATAGTCACTTGGTAGTGGAGAGTGTGCGTATCTAATGTTAGTGGAAAGTGTGCGTCTCTAATGGTAGTGGAGAGTGTGCGTCTCTAATGGTAGTGGAGAGTGTGCGTCTCTAATGGTAGTGGAAAGTGTGCGTCTCTAATGGTATGATAAAATGTCTGAAATGTTTATAGTTTTATTACCATAGATTAAGAATAATATTTATCTGTTTTATTTTACTGTAAATAAATTTAAATGCTTTCATACTAGTACATTTTTAATCTTTGTATAGTTATTTGGATAGTTCTTTTTCTTACGATTATATGCGATCTGCGTTTAAACCTGAGAAATATATACATGTATATAATATTATACTAGATTTTTATTCATTTTTTGATGTCACGTAACGAGGGTATAGTCACTTGGTAGTGGAGAGTGTGCGTATCTAATGATAGTGGAAAGTGTGCGTCTCTAATGGTAGTGGAGAGTGTGCGTCTCTAATGGTAGTGGAGAGTGTGCGTCTCTAATGGTAGTGGAAAGTGTGCGTCTCTAATGGTAGTGGAGAGTGTGCGTCCCGAATGGTAGTGGAGAGTGTGCGTACCGAATGGTAGTGGAGAGTGTGCGTCTCTAATGGTAGTGGAGAGTGTGCGTCCCAAATGGTACTGGAGAGTGTGTGTCTCTAATGGTAGTGGAGAGTGTGCGTACCAAATGGTAGTGGAGAGTGTGCGTACCAAATGGTAGTGGAGAGTGTGCGTACCAAATAGTAGTGGAGAGTGTGGAGTTCTAATGGTAGTGGAGAGTGTGCGTCCCAAATGGTAGTGGAGAGTGTGCGTCTCTAATGGTAGTGGAGAGTGTGCGTCTCTAATGGTAGTGGAGAGTGTGCGTCTCTAATGGTAGTGGAGAGTGTGTGTCTCTAATGGTAGTGGAGAGTGTGCGTCTCTAATGGTAGTGGAGAGTGTGCGTCCCGAATGGTAGTGGAGAGTGTGCGTCTATAATGGTAGTGGAGAGTGTGCGTCTCTAATGGTAGTGGAAAGTGTGCGTCTCTAATGGTAGTGGAGAGTGTGCGTCCCGAATGGTAGTGGAGAGTGTGCGTACCGAATGGTAGTGGAGAGTGTGCGTCTCTAATGGTAGTGGAGAGTGTGCGTCCCAAATGGTACTGGAGAGTGTGTGTCTCTAATGGTAGTGGAGAGTGTGCGTACCAAATGGTAGTGGAGAGTGTGCGTACCAAATGGTAGTGGAGAGTGTGCGTACCAAATAGTAGTGGAGAGTGTGCGTCTCTAATGGTAGTGGAGAGTGTGCGTCCCAAATGGTAGTGGAGAGTGTGCGTCTCTAATGGTAGTGGAGAGTGTGCGTCTCTAATGGTAGTGGAGAGTGTGCGTCTCTAATGGTAGTGGAGAGTGTGCGTCCCGAATGGTAGTGGAGAGTGTGCGTACCGAATGGTAGTGGAGAGTGTGCGTCTCTAATGGTAGTGGAGAGTGTGCGTCCCAAATGGTACTGGAGAGTGTGTGTCTCTAATGGTAGTGGAGAGTGTGCGTACCAAATGGTAGTGGAGAGTGTGCGTACCAAATGGTAGTGGAGAGTGTGCGTACCAAATAGTAGTGGAGAGTGTGCGTCTCTAATGGTAGTGGAGAGTGTGCGTCCCAAATGGTAGTGGAGAGTGTGCGTCTCTAATGGTAGTGGAGAGTGTGCGTCTCTAATGGTAGTGGAGAGTGTGCGTCTCTAATGGTAGTGGAGAGTGTGTGTCTCTAATGGTAGTGGAGAGTGTGCGTCTCTAATGGTAGTGGAGAGTGTGCGTCCCGAATGGTAGCGTGGAGAGTGTGCGTCTATAATGGTAGTGGAGAGTGTGCGTCTCTAATGGTAGTGGAAAGTGTGCGTCTCTAATGGTAGTGGAGAGTGTGCGTCCCGAATGGTAGTGGAGAGTGTGCGTACCGAATGGTAGTGGAGAGTGTGCGTCTCTAATGGTAGTGGAGAGTGTGCGTCCCAAATGGTACTGGAGAGTGTGTGTCTCTAATGGTAGTGGAGAGTGTGCGTACCAAATGGTAGTGGAGAGTGTGCGTACCAAATGGTAGTGGAGAGTGTGCGTACCAAATAGTAGTGGAGAGTGTGCGTCTCTAATGGTAGTGGAGAGTGTGCGTCCCAAATGGTAGTGGAGAGTGTGCGTCTCTAATGGTAGTGGAGAGTGTGCGTCTCTAATGGTAGTGGAGAGTGTGCGTCTCTAATGGTAGTGGAGAGTGTGTGTCTCTAATGGTAGTGGAGAGTGTGCGTCTCTAATGGTAGTGGAGAGTGTGCGTCCCGAATGGTAGTGGAGAGTGTGCGTCTATAATGGTAGTGGAGAGTGTGCGTCTCTAATGGTAGTGGAGAGTGTGCGTCCCAAATGGTAGTGGAGAGTGTGCGTCTCTAATGGTAGTGGAGAGTGTGTGTCTCAAATGGTAGTGGAGAGTGTGTGTCTCTAATGGTAGTGGAGAGTGTGCGTACCAAATGGTAGTGGAGAGTGTGCGTCCCGAATGGTAGTGGAGAGTGTGCGTCTATAATGGTAGTGGAGAGTGTGCGTCTCTAATGGTAGTGGAGAGTGTGCGTCCCAAATGGTAGTGGAGAGTGTGCGTCTATAATGGTAGTGGAGAGTGTGCGTCTCTAATGGTAGTGGAGAGTGTGCGTCCCAAATGGTAGTGGAGAGTGTGCGTCTCTAATGGTAGTGGAGAGTGTGTGTCTCAAATGGTAGTGGAGAGTGTGCGTCTCTAATGGTAGTGGAGAGTGTGCGTACCAAATGGTAGTGGAGAGTGTGCGTACCAAATGGTAGTGGAGAAATTGCGTCTCTAATGGTAGTGGAGAGTGTGCGTACCAAATAGTAGTGGAGAGTGTGCGTCTCTAATGGTAGTGGAGAGTGTGCGTACCAAATGGTGGTGGAGAGTGTGCGTACCAAATGGTGGTGGAGAGTGTGCGTCTCTAATGGTAGAGGAGAGTGTGCGTACCAAATGGTAGTGGAGAGTGTGCGTACCAAATGGTAGTGGAGAAATTGCGTCTCTAATGGTAGTGGAGAGTGTGCGTACCAAATAGTAGTGGAGAGTGTGCGTCTCTAATGGTAGTGGAGAGTGTGCGTACCAAATGGTGGTGGAGAGTGTGCGTACCAAATGGTGGTGGAGAGTGTGCGTCTCTAATGGTAGTGGAGAGTGTGCATATCAAATAGTAGTGGAGAGTGTGTGTCTCTAATGGTAGTGGAGAGTGTGCGTACCAAATGGTGGTGGAGAGTGTGCGTACCAAATGGTGGTGGAGAGTGTGCGTCTCTAATGGTAGTGGAGAGTGTACGTACCAAATGGTGGTGGAGAGTGTGCGTACCAAATGGTGGTGGAGAGTGTGCGTCTCTAATGGTAGTGGAGAGTGTGCGTCCCAAATGGTAGTGGAGAGTGTGTGTCTCAAATGGTAGTGGAGAGTGTGCGTCCCAAATGGTAGTGGAGAGTGTGCGTCTCAAATGGTAGTGGAGAGTGTGTGTCTCAAATGGTAGTGGAGAGTGTGTGTCTCAAATGGTAGTGGAGAGTGTGCGTCTCTAATGGTAGTTCAGAGTGTGCGTCTCAAATGGTAGTGGAGAGTGTGCGTCTCAAATGGTAGTGGAGAGTGTGCGTCTTGGCGATCAACTCTGATTGAAAAAAAATCAATGCTGACAGTCTCGATAAAACCATAACTACGAATTTCTTGAAACAGAATTATATATTATATATATATATATATATATATTTAAAAAATCAGCAGGTATCAAATACTTAATTTTATAAATAAATGAAAGATGTTGGTAATGCTTGTAACATAAAAGAAAACCTAAAGTATGATTTTCATTTTTTAAAAACCAATTTCGCAGTTCACTGAGCCTTGATAAGTTTTGTTAAACCTGTTATACAAACAATACACGTTATAATGTCCTATAATAGACTTTCACCCCTCGTAGTCTTACAGAAAACATTCCTTAGTGTTTATATTGCGTGTCTCCAAAATTTTTTTTTTCTCAAAGCATTCAAAGTTAACATTCATACTAATACCGTGTCGGATCTTCTAGTGTAGTTTATGTTGGGCCTCATACCTTGAAAAGTGTACAAATATTGCAAACTTTCTATCTCAGTCATCTCCATTCTCAGACACCTTTCTCGCGTGATGACAAAACTGTCGTGCCACTCTGTCTTATTAATCCTGGCATCCTTGAATTCGCTACAAACTATGTGCACACGCTTTAACAGGTCTCTGAAATATTCCAGCTCTTGGTAGAATGACGAGTCCTGCGAGCTCAGCTTCCGCTGAAAGATGTTCAGGAAGTGGTCGTAAACTACGTAATCCAAAGAGCTGTGAGCTTTGTGCGCCACGCGATCGTCGTCGGTGAACGAGAATTTACGCTTAGCTGGATTAACGTTGGAGATTTTATAAATTACGTCCTGTAATCCCCAGCACAGCTCGCGTTTCAGCAGAAGAAGCGACTCGTCAAAGTATTCCAAAATCATAACGAGGGCGAAATCTTTTTCCAAGATCCGCAAGTATTCCTTGAGCGCGGACTGATTTCGCAAATGCACGTCGCTGAAACCTAGATCCTGCGCAAGTTTATTTTTTGTGTAGGTGAAATTGTGTCCTTTGCTGATGAACTTATCGGGGTTCGTTAGAAAAGCTGAAATGGGTCTAAGCATGTCAAATTTCGGAAATCTCCTCAGCCTGAGATGGATTTCGTAGTACAGGAAGGTGGAGACGAATTGGTCAAACGGCTCGCGGAGGATAGTGACGTAGACGGAATCCCGCGGCATAATCTCGCGGAACGCCGTGCGGTTGTAGATGCTGTGGTGGAAAAGGATGTTGTACTCCCTGCGGTCTTCCGGAAGCGGGCATATCATGTTTCTGTTCATGACTTCGCCGGGCTTAGAGATGTAGTTGTACGACTTGCTGTTGCGGGGCGTGTTGGGCAGGGCCACAGTCAGGTTGTTGGCCAGGGCGTAATTGAGGAAGATGATGGCCGTCGTGGTGCCGCCCGTCTTGTGGGTCTTGACGAACGCCACGTTCTTCGCTGGGGCGCAGCGTCCGCGGGATAGGACGTTTTTGAACCACGGGGATTCGAACAGCGTCTGATAAAGCGAAGACGATTCGTAAAGATCAATTCGAATGGAGTAATAGATGTACAGAACTGTCGTCAGAGTCAAAGTGAACATTGTACATCTGTGAAAATAGATCGAAAAATTAATCTGAAAATAGATCGAAAAATTGATCTGAAAATAGATCCAAAAAATGATCATTAGATGAAGGCGTCTATCAGTTGATTACGTTCTTACTTTTATATTTGTTCAATAAATACAAGTTCATTGTTAGCATTAAATGGGGGTGTGGTTTTAGGGTCGTTTAAGGAGCATTGTGGAAAGTTAAGTTCAATGGTTACGGTGTAATTATAACTTAGTGAGTGGAGAATAAAGTATCCATATTAAACTTATCTGTTGTTAAACATGTATGGCGACTGAAAATTTTTTAATTGTATTTGAGAAAACAATAGACTTAAATTATTAGACCAGCTGTAATCTGTTCTATATTCTACGGGCCCTCGTTTGTAAATTAAATAAAACATTTGAGTACATACAGATTTTAGTAATAAAAAGAAACAAAACAAATTATTATGCTCTTCTTTCATCACCATCATCTTCATAGCAGTGTGTGCAATGGCCATGTAGGTACTACGGGGAGGCATTAATAGATTGAATGGACGTCCTGCAGTTGCAGATTTGGCGTCAGTATGAATAGCACTATTATTGAAAATGTCATGGATCAAATATATCGTTATCTTAAATAGCTGTGTTTGTCTAGTGTATTATCTTAGGACCAATTGTTGTGTACAGGATCTTGTTGGGCCTCTAATTTAACTCCTTTGTTAATGCTTCACAATATGTCCGCATTCTTTAAGATCAACATCCCAACTGCCTCTTGAACACCACGCACCAAATGACACTTGGGAAAACACTTGCTAATACACAACAGCGAAACACTTCAAATATCCAATCAGTAATAGGAACAATGAGTTCATAAAAACAAAATAATATAAGTTTAATCCATGAAATCTATAACAAGAATGATGACACATTAATAGTAAAGCCCAGACAAATAGTATAGTCACCAACGGCCCAACTTTTACACTGGTGAACTACCACTACCTGTCACATACGATGAATTCTTCATTGCCCGCTTAACTCCCTTCTCCACGTTCCCCTACAACCACCTTCCCTCCTAACCCGCCTCATCTCCTCAACCAAATACATCCATGCTCCACTGGTCACACTGGTCACTCCGGTCACTCTCCATTCACTACTTTGATCTTCCACCCTTTTCACGATCAAACCCACGCCATGTCATTCAAACACTCTAACTGACCCAACACAGCTCTCACACCCACATATAATATTCTGACAGCAGATATTCTGCTTCTCAACTCACAAACTAATACAGCATACAATGCATATAGCTAAAATTGTATCCATATATCCACTTACCAACTAACCTACCTATCTACTAGCTATCTAATTTGATTGGCCAATATAATATACCTTAAGAATTTCGTCCGCAGTGTGCATGCCATTCTTTCAGTCAACAGCAACGCATTTACATACTGTAAAAATTTGAAAAGTTAGAAACCGTGAAATTTAAAGACGTAACTCCCACTGCCTGCTAAAGTCATATACTAAAACAAAACGCAATTCTTACCTATTTTTTTTGTTTTTTTTTTAAGAACATATTCTTTTATTTATAAAGGCTTTGTTCAACACACTAATTGGGAAACATATTTATCATCAATGTTTTAAAATAATAAAACCAATAATTATTAGCAGCCACAACAACAAAACAAAGAGTCTATTGGTAAATTACAAAACAAAAATCCTCATTGACTATGACCACAGATCGAATTATAAAATAGAACGGGCCACATGTTTCAAAGTACTTTGATTGACAGATCGATAACACAAGCTGCCCATTCTGTCCTCTCTAACCAACACTTCTCATCTTTTCTTCACTCTATATATCTTTATTTAACATCATATCCCCTTGTCTCATACCTTGTCTCAAGGCCGTAGCCATGCTGGGGGAGTGGGGCAGGCTAGGGAGCTGCAGCCCCCCCCCCCGAATTTATTCTAAAAATCTAATTTTATTATAAAATGGACTACTTTATCATTGTGTTTAAATTTTTATTGTTCCCGTTTTGTCTGTCTGTCTGTCTGTCTGTCTGTCCGTCCGTCCGTCCGTCCGTGATCACCCTAGATCTCAACAACCATAAGTCCTAGACCCATGATGTTTATATCATTTTGTAGGTCTTGGCCTGCCAAGAAATGACTTTTTTCCATTTCGCGATCTGACCTCTCAGGGCCGTAAAAGGGGCCTTATAAAGTACCGTTTTTTACTATATAAGCTATATTAATAATGGACCGCCCTATATCTCAGCAACCATAAGTCCTAGACCCATGATGTATATATCATTGTGTAGGTCTTGGCCTGCCAAGTGTACATCAAAAGTCCATTTCGCGATCTGACCTCTCAGGGCCAAAATATAAGAGTTTTTTATGTACCGTTTTGCTTATATTTTAAATATAAATAATAAAAGCTAATCAAAGGGGCGTAATCATTATTTATTTTTGTAACAGTTATTCAACATGACTTACTTCCCGTATAAACATTTCCAAAATTTACAAATATTTACTGACAGATAACAAACGTACTGATACATAACATTAAAATGCGCTAACACGTTCTGTGTCCAGAATGGAACAGGCTTAATTGCTTGTTTCTTATATAAAAGTCTCCGCACAGCCCCCCAAACCGCACAGCCCCCCCAAACCGCACAGCCCCCCCCCAAACCGCACAGCCCCCCAAACCGCACAGCCCCCCCCAAACCGCACAGCCCCCCCAAACCGCACAGCCCCCCCAAACCGCACAGCCCCCCCCCCTCCCAAAACAAAATCCTGGCTACGGCCTTGCCTTGTCTACATACATACACAAATAATTTACATTCTAAAGTGTATGTATAACAACATAAGACATATATATATATATATATATATATATATATATATATATATATATATATATATATATATATATATATATATATTAGGGTGGGGCAAAAAACTGACAAATTTTGGAGTTAAGGTCTCAGACAAACAAAAATCAGTGATCCATATGAAAGTAAAAGCGTAGACAAAAACAGTTTTATTTTCTGTAAAACCGTTTTCTAGCAACTCTGTCTTTAAAAAAACGCAATTAAATGTGTTCTGAAAATATAACGCTGCTGAACAGAGTGAATTGTGAACAATTTTAATGGTTCTTAAAATCAAACACAACATATTCAACAACAACAATCTCTAGTAAAATTTTAAAAAAAGTTATTTGCAACAGTAGGGCATTTCAAATGTGAAATTAGTGAAGAAAGTATGACTTTGTTTCTATTGTTGCCACGTCCGATCTTTATTTCTTCCTCTGAATAATAGCACCAAGGCATCTATCATGTCCGTGTACTTTGCCACTAACTGCTGTGACATCCTTAATGTTTCTTTCAACATCTTGCTAATGGCATGGAAAGTGAGGTAGAATCACTTGACCGTAACTGGCAATATCTTCGGCAGTGATGCCCTGCAGCAGTGGAGGTGAATCAAACTCGAACAGTTCCCAGTTAAACATGCTAATGTACAACTCAGCTGAAAAGTTTATTTTAATTCTGTTCTTGTCAAAACAACGAATCATACACGTGTCACTTGAGTACTTCGAGCCAGCAACACTTTTTCGTATGCTAATTTTCTAATGTTTTTTGTTTTTGTCACCAACAGCCGGCAACATGATATTTTCTGGATGACAAAAGTAGCTGTTGTTGTGAAACAATGGAGCCACGACAACCTTATCATTTGTGTCAAGTTTTTGGTACAGTGAAATCATGAAGATGTTCTTGGCTCCATTCTGGCAGCTTGAATGAGATTTGATCCAAAACCATAATGTAGCAAAAAATTCAGTATGAATTTCACAACTCGTTTAAGGTCGACAGAAGGACTTTGTTTGGAGGCATACAACCTGAGTATTTGGTTAGCTTTAGTTAACCATCTGGCATGACTGATTGTCCCAGGTTGGGTAGTCTCTATGTATGAGATGTAACTCTGACCAGCGCTGCAACTACTTTGAATAAGTAGACACATTTTCAGTAAATACTGCTGATCTGTACTTAGATCTTTCATCACCTCGTCTTCAACCTCAACAACAGAACCTGAAACTTGAGAAAATTCGATGATTGATTTCTGCTGGGAATCAAATTCCAGCATGTTTGATATCTGTCCTTCTGATGTCTTTGGACCAGTGGTCTTTCCATTAACGACATCTATTAGCTTCCTTAAAGGCAATTCGTTGGCATTCAGTAAACAAACCAACCACTGAAGTGGCCTTCGTAGCTGAAGTTTAAAGTTGTCGATTGCTGCTTGTAACCACTGACATAATTTCTCTGGAAATGTCCTTGGACTTTCCTGATGCTGGAAGAACATGTTCAACATAGCTGCGGGTTAGGAAATGATACTAAGACGTAGTGCTCTTCTTTGACTTTGAGACGAGTAGACCCAGTATGCTTAAGAGTGACATCAATCCTGCCATTAAAACCGAGACAAACAATTCCTTGACTTTCTTCTTTGTGGTCCTGAACTGACTTCTTCCTCCAAGCATCTCTTGCTTGGGTGAAAAGCAATTTCAGGTGTCAACAGTCCAAGATCTTTCAAGACGGCATTTACAATCAAAACGGTATCACGATTGCTGACATTGGCCCTATCAACAGCTTTGCAAGGCTTTGGATACAGCCATCTATTTTGTGGAACAGTGCTGGAACGCGCTTCTTTGTCACTATCTTCTTCTGTGTCTTCATTTTGCACATTACTGCTGTCATTATTTCGGTTATCTTCTGAATTTTTTCCTGAACAAATTTACATTTTTAAAATATGTGGTAGTGATTTTGATGGGATTTTTTTATAGGCCGACATAGCTTTTCTTGGATATAAATGATGTAATTTAATTCTTTTCGGGAAATTTTGTATATTAAATTTTTTAAAAGATAATAACAAGTGAACATTCGTCTTTTATATTTTATCATTAATTTTACCGTCATTGGAATTTGTTTTACATTGGAAATTTTTTTTACGGGGGCCTAGAAGCGGCACATTTTAATAACCACAAATATTTATAGTAAAAATAAAGTAAAAATTTAAAAAGCTTACATAATAATAATAATGTTAACAGTTATCATTTAGCTGTACAATTATACCAAACGTAAGTATGATAACTATTCTAGATGCATTTCGTTAATATTAGTTGGCGCTTTAGGGGTTAATATTCATAAAATGTACTATAAGAACAGTATTTTTCAAATTTGCGACCCCTATACATGAAAATGACACATGAACATGAATAGTGAAATTCATCACTAGATAAGGGAGCATCTATTTATAATTGTCTGACAGAGACAACAGCAGTTTGCCCCACCCTAATATATATATATATATATATACATTTACCTTATAAACTATGGTCAGTGATCCTCAAACCTGTTTTCCACGGGCACACCGGCCGTCGTACAGCAAAACAATTCGTTTCTGCCCTACGCTGCTGGACAAAAAGCAAAGAAAACCACTTATTATTGTGAAAATTCGCAGCTCATTTCTGCTGACGGAATGTAGCTTCTAGTTCAGCAGATTAAAAATTGAGCTGCCACCATTTTTTTTTTCTGTAATTACATTCATTCTTTGAGCCTTGATACATTGGCTGTGATTCGGTATTTTTTTTTTAAAAAGAAGTGCTTACAATATATATATATATATATATATATATATATATATTTATAATAAACCCGGATGTGGCTCTCATCTACGTGATATGTGATCGCACCATGTTATAGTAGTTAATTTCAATAAATAGTTTCACCATTTCCAGCGTAGAACGACACATTTAAAGAAAGCTCATAAACCAGACCCGCGGACCTCAACAGGTGACACACGTATGTCAAGGGGTACAGGAAAGGCAATGCATGGGGACGCAACGATGTGCAATTTTCCGTTAAAACAACCGAGATTTGAAGACGGTCTCCGGTCTGCTGAGCTATAAGGGGGGGGGGTACCCGTGGACATACATCCAACCTTATGGGGTACAGTCACGGTCAAGATTGTGAACCTCTCAACCAGTTGACCTTGACGGTGTTTAGTCGTAAATCCTACCAATCAATACACTGTCAGGTCACACTCGCGTGAGTCTATACTAATTTGCAATAATTTTTGTATTAGAAGTAAAAGTGGCGTTATTGATGGTGGCGGGGGGGAGAGGGGGTTAGGGTGCTTGTGTTGGTCACAGAAACGCCCCTTGTTTGGCTTGCCTTTAGCTCTCTCCTTACCGGGTTGTGCAGATATACAGCATACCAGCTTTTGTATATGAATGCCTACTTACCTAAAATGTAGATTTTCTTTACTGGAAACTTTAAACACTTTTTTACTCGATAAAGGCGGAAAATTGAATCACTTAGTAAGGTACTTTCAAAATATTCGCTTTAAAGTGTCTTTTATACTATTTTATAGTCAGCTAAAATTCCTTAAGTTTTTTATTTGTGTCGTAATACAATCAAAAGCTAGAACGCAAGAATGTCGCTTTCGCACAGTAGAAAAACCTTGAAATTCTCACCATGTGTTCAATTCTTTACACACTTTGTTGTTCGAAAAAAAAAACGGCGGGACATGGGGGAAGGGGTTGTTGAAAGTGGGGGGAGGGGGGGTAACCAGAGCTCAGATTTGTTTAATACAGCATTAGATTGTACACCACATTAAGACTATTGATAAGTTAACATAATCAAATTAATAGATTTACATTCATGCATAAAATCTATGGATACATTTTTACCTTACTTTACTTTTATTTTTTAAAGAGGTTTTCATAATCAGATTGCAGCTAAATTAGTTTGAAAACTTTATATCATATTGGATAAATAAATCATTTTTATGTTACACTGTACTGATTTAATACAGTGGTCCCCAACCTGGGCTGCGGTCCGGTACACATCCGTAAATAAAATTGTACTGGACCACCCAAGAAAAATTAAATTAATATCCACTTTATTCATTGTGGTGTACTTCCTTCGGCATTGTGCGACTTTCTATGGACGAGAGGCTAGCTGGTAGCTGAGCGGCTGTGAGAAGCTGTGCCATTGTAAATTAAAACAATTTAAAATGTAAATAATCCCCCGTCCTGCCTCACTTACTGACAATAATTCACTAGGCACACATTTCTAGTGAATACTATTGTTTATATTATTTGTCAATCATATTAATTAAGTGAATAAATTGCATATATAAAATAAGAGAAAGAACATTTTAAAAGAATGCGCGAAGAAAAGGGGGGGGGGGGCGGGGGAAGATTTAAAAAAAAAAATTGGTTAGGTGGGTAAGAAAAATATGCTATCGAGTGTCAGAAGCCTAGTAGTTGTCGGGTGGAGGTGCGATGAGATGGGAAGACAGAAATATACCATCGGAGTGTCAGAAGCCCAGTAGTTGTCGGGTGGGGGTGCGATGAGATGGGAAGACAGAAATATACCATCGGAGTGTCAGAAGCCCAGTAGTTGTCGGGTGGGGGTGCGATGAGATGGGAAGACAGAAATATACCATCGAAGTGTCAGAAGCCCAGTAGTTGTCGGGTGGGGGTGCGATGAGATGGGAAGACAGAAATATACCATCGAAGTGTCAGAAGCCCAGTAGTTGTCGGGTGGGGGTGCGATGAGATGGGAAGACAGAAATATACCATCGGAGTGTCAGAAGCCCAGTAGTTGTCGGGTGGGGGGTGCGATGAGATGGGAAGACAGAAATATACCATCGAAGTGTCAGAAGCCCAGTAGTTGTCGGGTGGGGGTGCGATGAGATGGGAAGACAGAAATATACCATCGAAGTGTCAGAAGCCCAGTAGTTGTCGGGTGGGGGTGCGATGAGATGGGAAGACAGAAATATACCATCGAAGTGTCAGAAGCCCAGTAGTTGTCGGGTGGGGGTGCGATGAGATGGGAAGACAGAAACATACCATCGAAGTGTCAGAAGCCCAGTAGTTGTCGGGTGGAGGTGCGATGAGATGGGAAGACAGAAATATACCATCGAAGTGTCAGAAGCCCAGTAGTTGTCGGGTGGAGGGTGCGATGAGATGGGAAGACAGAAATATACCATCGGAGTGTCAGAAGCCCAGTAGTTGTCGGGTGGGGGTGCGATGAGATGGGAAGACAGAAATATACCATCGAAGTGTCAGAAGCCCAGTAGTTGTCGGGTGGGGGTGCGATGAGATGGGAAGACAGAAATATACCATCGGAGTGTCAGAAGCCCAGTAGTTGTCGGGTGGGGGTGCGATGAGATGGGAAGACAGAAATATACCATCGAAGTGTCAGAAGCCCAGTAGTTGTCGGGTGGAGGTGCGATGAGATGGGAAGACAGAAATATACCATCGAAGTGTCAGAAGCCCAGTAGTTGTCGGGTGGGGGTGCGATGAGATGGGAAGACAGAAACATACCATCGAAGTGTCAGAAGCCCAGTAGTTGTCGGGTGGAGGTGCGATGAGATGGGAAGACAGAAATATACCATCGAAGTGTCAGAAGCCCAGTAGTTGTCGGGTGGGGGTGCGATGAGATGGGAAGACATAAACATACCATCGAAGTGTCAGAAGCCCAGTAGTTGTCGGGTGGAGGTGCGATGAGATGGGAAGACAGAAATATACCATCGAAGTGTCAGAAGCCTAGTAGTTGTCGGGTGGAGGTGCGATGAGATGGGAAGACAGAAATATACCATCGGAGTGTCAGAAGCCCAGTAGTTGTCGGGTGGGGGGTGCGATGAGATGGGAAGACAGAAATATACCATCGAAGTGTCAGAAGCCCAGTAGTTGTCGGGTGGGGGTGCGATGAGATGGGAAGACAGAAATATACCATCGAAGTGTCAGAAGCCCAGTAGTTGTCGGGTGGGGGGTGCGATGAGATGGGAAGACAGAAATATACCATCGAAGTGTCAGAAGCCCAGTAGTTGTCGGGTGGAGGTGCGATGAGATGGGAAGACAGAAATATACCATCGAAGTGTCAGAAGCCCAGTAGTTGTCGGGTGGGGGTGCGATGAGATGGGAAGACAGAAATATACCATCGAAGTGTCAGAAGCCCAGTAGTTGTCGGGTGGGGGTGCGATGAGATGGGAAGACAGAAATATACCATCGAAGTGTCAGAAGCCCAGTAGTTGTCGGGTGGGGGTGCGATGAGATGGGAAGACAGAAATATACCATCGAAGTGTCAGAAGCCCAGTAGTTGTCGGGTGGGGGTGCGATGAGATGGGAAGACAGAAATATACCATCGAAGTGTCAGAAGCCCAGTAGTTGTCGGGTGGGGGTGCGATGAGATGGGAAGACAGAAATATACCATCGAAGTGTCAGAAGCCCAGTAGTTGTCGGGTGGGGGTGCGATGAGATGGGAAGACAGAAATATACCATCGAAGTGTCAGAAGCCCAGTAGTTGTCGGGTGGAGGTGCGATGAGATGGGAAGACAGAAATATACCATCGAAGTGTCAGAAGCCCAGTAGTTGTCGGGTGGGGGTGCGATGAGATGGGAAGACAGAAATATACCATCGAAGTGTCAGAAGCCCAGTAGTTGTCGGGTGGGGGTGCGATGAGATGGGAAGACATAAACATACCATCGAAGTGTCAGAAGCCCAGTAGTTGTCGGGTGGAGGTGCGATGAGATGGGAAGACAGAAATATACCATCGAAGTGTCAGAAGCCCAGTAGTTGTCGGGTGGAGGTGCGATGAGATGGGAAGACAGAAATATACCATCGGAGTGTCAGAAGCCCAGTAGTTGTCGGGTGGGGGTGCGATGAGATGGGAAGACAGAAATATACCATCGAAGTGTCAGAAGCCCAGTAGTTGTCGGGTGGGGGTGCGATGAGATGGGAAGACAGAAATATACCATCGAAGTGTCAGAAGCCCAGTAGTTGTCGGGTGGAGGTGCGATGAGATGGGAAGACAGAAATATACCATCGAAGTGTCAGAAGCCCAGTAGTTGTCGGGTGGAGGTGCGATGAGATGGGAAGACAGAAATATACCATCGAAGTGTCAGAAGCCCAGTAGTTGTCGGGTGGGGTGCGATGAGATGGGAAGACAGAAACATACCATCGAAGTGTCAGAAGCCCAGTAGTTGTCGGGTGGAGGTGCGATGAGATGGGAAGACAGAAATATACCATCGAAGTGTCAGAAGCCCAGTAGTTGTCGGGTGGGGGTGCGATGAGATGGGAAGACAGAAATATACCATCGAAGTGTCAGAAGCCCAGTAGTTGTCGGGTGGAGGTGCGATGAGATGGGAAGACAGAAATATACCATCGAAGTGTCAGAAGCCCAGTAGTTGTCGGGTGGAGGTGCGATGAGATGGGAAGACAGAAATATACCATCGAAGTGTCAGAAGCCCAGTAGTTGTCGGGTGGGGGTGCGATGAGATGGGAAGACAGAAATATACCATCGAAGTGTCAGAAGCCCAGTAGTTGTCGGGTGGGGGTGCGATGAGATGGGAAGACAGAAATATACCATCGGAGTGTCAGAAGCCCAGTAGTTGTCGGGTGGGGGGTGCGATGAGATGGGAAGACAGAAATATACCATCGAAGTGTCAGAAGCCCAGTAGTTGTCGGGTGGGGGTGCGATGAGATGGGAAGACAGAAATATACCATCGAAGTGTCAGAAGCCCAGTAGTTGTCGGGTGGGGGTGCGATGAGATGGGAAGACAGAAATATACCATCGAAGTGTCAGAAGCCCAGTAGTTGTCGGGTGGGGGTGCGATGAGATGGGAAGACAAGAAACTATACCATCGAAGTGTCAGAAGCCCAGTAGTTGTCGGGTGGAGGTGCGATGAGATGGGAAGACAGAAATATACCATCGAAGTGTCAGAAGCCCAGTAGTTGTCGGGTGGGGGTGCGATGAGATGGGAAGACAGAAACATACCATTGAAGTGTCAGAAGCCCAGTAGTTGTCGGGTGGAGGTGCGATGAGATGGGAAGACAGAAATATACCATCGGAGTGTCAGAAGCCCAGTAGTTGTCGGGTGGGGGTGCGATGAGATGGGAAGACAGAAACATACCATCGAAGTGTCAGAAGCCCAGTAGTTGTCGGGTGGGGGGTGCGATGAGATGGGAAGACAGAAATATACCATCGGAGTGTCAGAAGCCCAGTAGTTGTCGGGTGGGGGTGCGATGAGATGGGAAGACAGAAATATACCATCGAAGTGTCAGAAGCCCAGTAGTTGTCGGGTGGGGGGGTGCGATGAGATGGGAAGACAGAAATATACCATCGAAGTGTCAGAAGCCCAGTAGTTGTCGGGTGGGGGTGCGATGAGATGGGGAGAACGAAATATACCATCGAAGTGTCAGAAGCCCAGTAGTTGTCGGGTGGGGGGTGCGATGAGATGGGAAGACAGAAATATACCATCGAAGTGTCAGAAGCCCAGTAGTTGTCGGGTGGGGGTGCGATGAGATGGGAAGACAGAAATATACCATCGAAGTGTCAGAAGCCCAGTAGTTGTCGGGTGGGGGTACGATGAGATGGGAAGACAGAAATATACCATCGAAGTGTCAGAAGCCCAGTAGTTGTCGGGTGGGGGGTGCGATGAGATGGGAAGACAAGATAACCATCGAAGTGTCGGCATACCATCGAAGGTGGAGGTCATGAGATGGAAGAAAATATACCCAAGTGTCCCAGAAACCCAGTAGTTGTCGGGTGGGGGTGCGATGAGATGGGAAGACAGAAATATACCATCGAAGTGTCAGAAGCCCAGTAGTTGTCGGGTGGGGTGCGATGAGATGGGAGGGACAGAAATATACCATCGAAGTGTCAGAGCCCAGTAGTTGTCGGGTGGGGGTGCGATGAGATGGGAAGACAGAAATATACCATCGAAGTGTCAGAAGCCCAGTAGTTGTCGGGTGGGGGTGCGATGTGAAGGATGGGAAGACAGAAAATATACCATCGAAGTGTCAGAAGCCCAGTGGTTGTCGGGTGGGGTGCGATGAGATGGGAAGACAGAAATATACCATCGAAGTGTCAGAAGCCCAGTAGTTGTCGGGTGGAGGTGCGATGAGATGGGAAGACAAAAATATACCATCGAAGTGTCAGAAGCCCAGTAGTTGTCGGGTGGGGGTGCGATGAGATGGGAAGACAGAAGAAATATACCATCGAAGTGTCCATCGAAGTGTCAGAAGCCCAGTAGTTGTCGGGTGGGGAGTGCGATGAGATGGGAGAAGACCAAGAAATATACCATCAAGGTGTCAAGCCCAGTAGTTGTCGGGTGGGGGTGCGATGAGATGGGAAGACAGAAATATACCATCGAAGTGTCAGAAGCCCAGTAGTTGTCGGGTGGGGGGTGCGATGAGATGGGAAGACAGAAATATACCATCGAAGTGTCAGAAGCCCAGTAGTTGTCAGGTGGGGGTGCGATGAGATGGGAAGACAGAAATATACCATCGAAGTGTCAGAAGCCCAGTAGTTGTCGGGTGGAGGTGCGATGAGATGGGAAGACAGAAATATACCATCGAAGTGTCAGAAGCCCAGTAGTTGTCGGGTGGGGGTGCGATGAGATGGGAAGACAGAAATATACCATCGAAGTGTCAGAAGCCCAGTAGTTGTCGGGTGGGGGTGCGATGAGATGGGAAGACAGAAATATACCATCGAAGTGTCAGAAGCCCAGTAGTTGTCGGGTGGGGGTGCGATGAGATGGGAAGACAGAAATATACCATCGAAGTGTCAAAGCAGTAGTTGTCGGGTGGTCGGGTGGGGGTGCGATGAGATGGGAAGACAGAAATATACCATCGAAGTGTCAGAAGCCCAGTAGTTGTCGGGTGGGGGTGCGATGAGATGGGAAGACAGAAATATACCATCGAAGTGTCAGAAGCCCAGTAGTTGTCGGGTGGGGGGGGGGTGCGATGAGATGGGAAGACAGAAATATACCATCGAAGTGTCAGAAGCCCAGTAGTTGTCGGGTGGGGGTGCGATGAGATGGGAAGACAGAAATATACCATCGAAGTGTCAGAAGCCCAGTAGTTGTCGGGTGGGGGTGCGATGAGATGGGAAGACAGAAAATATACCATCGAAGTGTCAGAAGCCCAGTAGTTGTCGGGTGGGGGTGCGATGAGATGGGAAGACAGAAATATACCATCGAAGTGTCAGAAGCCCAGTAGTTGTCGGGTGGAGGTGCGATGAGATGGGAAGACAAGAAATATACCATCGAAGTGTCAGAAGCCCAGTAGTTGTCGGGTGGGGGTGCGATGAGATGGGAAGACAGAAATATACCGATCGAAGTGTCAGAAGCCCAGTAGTTGTCGGGTGGAGGTGCGATGAGATGGGAAGACAGAAAATATACCATCGAAGTGTCAGAAGCCCAGTAGTTGTCGGGTGGGGGTGCGATGAGATGGGAAGACAGAAATATACCATCGAAGTGTCAGAAGCCCAGTAGTTGTCGGGTGGGGGTGCGATGAGATGGGAAGACGAAATATACCATCGAAGTGTCAGAAGCCCAGTAGTTGTCGGGTGGGGGGTGCGATGAGATGGGAAGACAGAAATATACCATCGAAGTAATCAGAAGCCCAGTAGTTGTCGGGTGGGGGTGCGATGAGATGGGAAGACAGAAATATACCATCGAAGTGTCAGAAGCCCAGTAGTTGTCGGGTGGGGGTGCGATGAGATGGGAAGACAGAAATATACCATCGAAGTGTCAGAAGCCCAGTAGTTGTCGGGTGGGGGTGCGATGAGATGGGAGAGACAGAAATATACCATCGAAGTGTCAGAAGCCCAGTAGTTGTCGGGTGGAGGTGCGATGAGATGGGAAGACAGAAATATACCATCGAAGTGTCAGAAGCCCAGTAGTTGTCGGGTGGGGGTGCGATGAGATGGGAAGACAGAAATATACCATCGAAGTGTCAGAAGCCCAGTAGTTGTCGGGTGGAGGTGCGATGAGATGGGAAGACAGAAATATACCATCGAAGTGTCAGAAGCCCAGTAGTTGTCGGGTGGGGGGTGCGATGAGATGGGAAGACAGAAATATACCATCGAAGTGTCAGAAGCCCAGTAGTTGTCGGGTGGGGGTGCGATGAGATGGGAAGACAATATAATATGTCACCCAGTAGTTGTCGGGTGGAGTTGCGATGAGATGGGAAAGACAAAGCATGCCATCGAAGTGTCCCAGTAGTTGTCGGGTGGGGTGCGATGAGATGGGAAGACAGAAATATACCATCGAAGTGTCAGAAGCCCAGTAGTTGTCGGGTGGAGGTGCGATGAGATGGGAAGACAGAAATATACCATCGAAGTGTCAGAAGCCCAGTAGTTGTCGGGTGGAGGTGCGATGAGATGGGAAGACAGAAATATACCATCGAAGTGTCAGAAGCCCAGTAGTTGTCGGGTGGAGGTGCGATGAGATGGGAAGACAGAAATATACCATCGAAGTGTCAGAAGCCCAGTAGTTGTCGGGTGGGGGTGCGATGAGATGGGAAGACAGAAATATACCATCGAAGTGTCAGAAGCCCAGTAGTTGTCGGGTGGGGGTGCGATGAGATGGGAAGACGAAATATACCATCGAAGTGGAATTGTCAGAGAGCCCAGTAGTTTGTCGGGTGGGGGTGCGATGAGATGGGAAGACAGAAATATACCATCGAAGTGTCAGAAGCCCAGTAGTTGTCGGGTTGGGGGTGCGATGAGATGGGAAGACAGAAATATACCATCGAAGTGTCAGAAGCCCAGTAGTTGTCGGGTGGGGGTACGATGAGATGGGAAGACAGAAATATACCATCGAAGTGTCAGAAGCCCAGTAGTTGTCGGGTGGGGGTGCGATGAGATGGGAAGACAGAAATATACCATCGAAGTGTCAGAAGCCCAGTAGTTGTCGGGTGGAGGTGCGATGAGATGGGAAGACAGAAAATATACCATCGAAGTGTCAGAAGCCCAGTAGTTGTCGGCGTTGGGGGTGCGATGAGATGGGAAGACAAAGAAGCCATCAAGTGTCAAGCCCAGTAGTTGTCGAATTGAAATGATGAGATGGGAAGACAGAGAAAATATACCATCGAAGTGTCAGAAGCCCAAGCCGGTTGTCGGGTGGGGGTGCGATGAGATGGGAGAAAGACAGAAACTATACCAATCAAGATGTCAAGCCCAGTAGTTGTCAGGTGGAGGTGCGATGAGATGGAAAGACAGAAATATACCATCGAAGTGTCAGAAGCCCAGTAGTTGTCAGGTGGGAATAGCTGATGAGATGGGAAGACATGAAATATACCATCGAAGTGTCAGAAGCCCAGTAGTTGTCGGGTGGGGGGTGCGATGAGATGGGAAGACAAGAAATATACCATCGAAGTGTCAGAAGGCCAGTAGTTGTCGGGTGGGGGGTGCGATGAGATGGAAGACAGAAATATATACCATCGAAGTGTCAGAAGCCCCAGTAGTTGTCGGGTGGGGGTGCGATGAGATGGGAGAAGGTACAGAAAATATACCATCGAAGGTGTCAGAAGCCCAGTAGTTATCGGGTGGGGGTGCGATGAGATGGGAAGACAGAAATATGCCATCGAGAAGTGTCAGAAGCCAGTAGTTGTCGGGTGGGGGTACGATGAGATGGGAAGACAGAAATATACCATCGAAGTGTCAGAGCCCCAGTAGTTGTCGGGTGGGGGTGCGATGAGATGGGAAGACAGAGAAATATACCATCAAGTGTCAAGTGTCGGTGGGGGTACGATGACATGCCCATCGAAGTAGTTGTCGGGTGGGGGTACGATGACATGGGAAGACAGAAATATACCATCGAAGTGTCAGAAGCCCAGTAGTTGTCGGGTGGAGGGTGCGATGAGATGGGAAGACAGAAATATACCATCGAAGTGTCAGAAGCCCAGTAGTTGTCGGGTGGAGGTACGATGAGATGGGAAGACGAAATATACCATCGAAGTGTCAGAAGCCCAGTAGTTGTCGGGTGGAGGTGCGATGAGATGGGAAGACAGAAATATACCATCGAAGTGTCAGAAGCCCAGTAGTTGTCGGGTGGGGGTACGATGAGATGGGAAGACAGAAATATACCATCGAAGTGTCAGAAGCCCAGTAGTTGTCGGGTGGGGGTACGATGAGATGGGAAGACAGAAATATACCATCGAAGTGTCAGAAGCCCAGTAGTTGTCGGGTGGAGGTGCGATGAGATGGGAGAAGACAGAAATATACCATCGAAGTGTCAGAAGCCCAGTAGTTGTCGGGTGGGGGGTACGATGAGATGGGAGAAGACGAAAATAGCAAATGAAGTGTCAGAAGCCAGTAGTTGTCGGGTGGAGGTGCGATGAGATGGGAAGACAGAAAATAACCTGCATCGAAGTGTCAGAAGCCCAGTAGTTGTCGGGTGGGGGTGCGATGAGATGGGAAGACAGAAATATACCATCGAAGTGTCAGAAGCCCAGTAGTTGTCGGGTGGGGGTGCGATGAGATGGGAAGACAGAAATATACCATCGAAGTGTCAGAAGCCCAGTAGTTGTCGGGTGGAGGGTGCGATGAGATGGGAAGACAATATACCATCGAAGTGTCAGAAGCCCAGTAGTTGTCGAGGTGGGGGTACGATGAGATGGGGAAGACAGAAATATACCATCGAAGTGTCGGGGGGGGGACAGAAGCCCAGTAGTTGTCGGGTGGGGGTGCGATGAGATGGGAAGACAGAAATATACCATCGAAGTGTCAGAAGCCCAGTAGTTGTCGGGTGGAGGTGCGATGAGATGGGAAGACAGAAATATACGCAATCGAAGTGTCAGAAGCCCAGTAGTTGTCGGGTGGGGGTGCGATGAGATGGGAAGACGAAAATATACCATCGAAGTGTCAGAAGCCCAGTAGTTGTCGGGTGGGGGTGCGATGAGATGGGAAGACGAAATATACCATCGAGGTGTCAGAAGCCCAGTAGTTGTCGGGTGGGGGTGCGATGAGATGGGAAGACAAGAAATATACCATCGAAGTGTCAGAAGCCCAGTAGTTGTCGGGTGGAGGTGCGATGAGATGGGAAGACAGAAATATACCATCGAAGTGTCAGAAGCCCAGTAGTTGTCGGGTGGGGTGCGATGAGATGGGAAGACGGAAGTGTCAGAAGCCCAGTAGTGTCGGGTATGAGATGGGAAGACGAAATATACCATCGAAGTGTCAGAAGCCCAGTAGTTGTCGGGTGGGGGTACGATGAGATGGGAAGACTTCAAATATACCATCGAAGTGTCAGGAAGCCCAGTAGTTGTCGGAGTGGGGTGCGATGAGATGGGAAGACAAGAAATATACCATCGAAGTGTCAGAAGCCCCAGTAGTTGTCGGGTGGGGGTACGATGACATGGTCGAAGACAGAAATATACCATCGAAGTGTCAGAAGCCCAGTAGTTGTCGGGTGGAGGTGCGATGAGATGGGGAAGACGAAAATATACCATCAAGTGTCAGAAGCCCAGTAGTTGTCGGGTGGGGGTACGATGACATGGGAAGACAGAAATATACCATCGAAGTGTCAGAAGCCCAGTAGTTGTCGGGTGGGGGTGCGATGAGATGGGAAGACAGAAATATACCATCGAAGTGTCAGAAGCCCAGTAGTTGTCGGGTGGGGGTGCGATGAGATGGGAAGACGAAATATACCATCGAAGTGTCAGAAGCCCAGTAGTTGTCGGGTGGGGGTACGATGAGATGGGAAGACAGAAATATACCATCGAAGTGTCAGAAGCCCAGTAGTTGTCGGGTGGAGGTGCGATGAGATGGGAAGACAAAAATATACCATCGAAGTGTCAGAAGCCCAGTAGTTGTCGGGTGGGGGTACGATGAGATGGGACGAAATATACCATCGACAGAAGCCCAGTAGTTGTCGGGTGGAGGAGTGCGAGTGAGATGAGAAGACAGAAATCCATCGAAGTGTCAGAAGCCCAGTAGTTGTCAGGTGGAGGTGCGATGAGATGGGAAGACAGAAATATACCATCGAAGTGTCAGAAGCCCAGTAGTTGTCGGGTGGAGGTGCGATGAGATGGGAAGAAGACAGAAATATACCATCGAAGTGTCAGAAGCCCAGTAGTTGTCGGGTGGGGGTGCGATGAGATGGGAGAAGACAAAAATATACCATCGAAGTGTCAGAAGCCCAGTAGTTGTCGGGTGGGGGTGCGATGAGATGGGAAGACAGAAATATACCATCGAAGTGTCAGAAGCCCAGTAGTTGTCAGGTGGAGGGTGCGATGAGATGGGAAGACAGAAATATACAATCGAAGTGTCAGAAGCCCAGTAGTTGTCGGGTGGGGGTGCGATGAGATGGGAAGACAGAAATATACCATCGAAGTGTCAGAAGCCCAGTAGTTGTCGGGTGGAGGTGCGATGAGATGGGAAGACAGAAATATACCATCGAAGTGTCAGAAGCCCAGTAGTTGTCGGGTGGGGGTACGATGAGATGGGAAGACAGAAATATACAATCATCGAAGTGTCAGAAACCCAGTAGTTGTCGGGTGGAGGGTGCGATGAGATGGGAAGACAGAAATATACCATCGAAGTGTCAGAAGCCCAGTAGTTGTCGGGTGGAGGGTGCGATGAGATGGGAAGACAGAAATATACCATCGAAGTGTCAGAAGCCCAGTAGTTGTCGGGTGGGGGTGCGATGAGATGGGAAGACAGAAACATACCATCGAAGTGTCAGAAGCCCAGTAGTTGTCGGGTGGAGGTGATGAGATGGGAAGACAGAAATATACCATCGAAGTGTCAGAAGCCCAGTAGTTGTGTCGGAAATATACCATCGTGCGCGATGAGATGGGCGGGGAAGACAGAAATATACCATCGAAGTGTCAGAAGCCCAGTAGTTGTCGGGTGGGGGTGCGATGAGATGGGAAGACAGAAATATACCATCGAAGGGTGTCAGAAGCCCAGTAGTTGTCCCAGGTTGGGGTACGATGAGATGGGAAGACAGAAATATACCATCGAAGTGTCAGAAGCCCAGTAGTTGTCGGGTGGGGGTGCGATGAGATGGGAAGACGAAATATACCATCGAAGTGTCAGAAGCCCAGTAGTTGTCGGGTGGGGGTACGATGAGATGGGAAGACAGAAATATACCATCGAAGTGTCAGAAGCCCAGTAGTTGTCGGGTGGAGGTGCGATGAGATGGGAAGACAGAAATATACCATCGAAGTGTCAGAAGCCCAGTAGTTGTCGGGTGGGGGTGCGATGAGATGGGAAGACAGAAATATACCATCGAAGTGTCAGAAGCCCAGTAGTTGTCGGGTGGAGGTGCGATGAGATGGGAAGACAGAAATATACCATCGAAGTGTCAGAAGCCCAGTAGTTGTCGGGTGGGGTGCGATGAGATGGGAAGACAGAAATATACCATCGAAGTGTCAGAAGCCCAGTAGTTGTCGGGTGGAGGTGCGATGAGATGGGAAGACAGAAATATACCATCGAAGTGTCAGAAGCCCAGTAGTTGTCGGGTGGGGGTGCGATGAGATGGGAAGACAGAAATATACCATCGAAGTGTCAGAAGCCCAGTAGTTGTCGGGTGGAGGTGCGATGAGATGGGAAGACAGAAATATGACTCATCGAAGTGTCAGAAGCCCAGTAGTTGTCGGGTGGGGGTGCGATGAGATGGGAAGACAGAAATATACCATCGAAGTGTCAGAAGCCCAGTAGTTGTCGGGTGGAGGTGCGATGAGATGGGAAGACAGAAATATACCATCGAAGTGTCAGAAGCCCAGTAGTTGTCGGGTGGGGGTGCGATGAGATGGGAAAGACAGAAATATACCATCGAAGTGTCAGAAGCCCAGTAGTTGTCGGGTGGGGGTACGATGAGATGGGAAGACAGAAATATACCATCGAAGTGTCAGAAGCCCAGTAGTTGTCGGGTGGGGGTTCGATGAGATGGGAAGACAGAAATATACCATCGAAGTGTCAGAAGCCCAGTAGTTGTCGGGTGGGGGTACGATGAGATGGGAAGACAGAAATATACCATCGAAGTGTCAGTAAGCCGGGTGGAGGTGCGAGTAGTTGTCATCGAAGTGTGGGGGTCGGGTGTGGGGGTACAATGAGATGGGAAGACAGAAATATACCATCGAAGTGTCAGAAGCCCAGTAGTTGTCGGGTGGAGGTGCGATGAGATGGGAAGACAGAAATATACCATCGAAGTGTCAGAAGCCCAGTAGTTGTCGGGTGGGGGTACGATGAGATGGGAAGACAGAAATATACCATCGAAGTGTCAGAAGCCCAGTAGTTGTCGGGTGGAGGTGCGATGAGATGGGAAGACAGAAATATACCATCGAAGTGTCAGAAGCCCAGTAGTTGTCGGGTGGGGGTACGATGAGATGGGAAGACAGAAATATACCATCGAAGTGTCAGAAGCCCAGTAGTTGTCGGGTGGAGGTGCGATGAGATGGGAAGACAGAAATATACCATTGAAGTGTCAGAAGCCCAGTAGTTGTCGGGTGGGGGTGCGATGAGATGGGAAGACAGAAATATACCATCGAAGTGTCAGAAGCCCAGAAGTTGTCGGGTGGGGGTACGATGAGATGGGAAGACAGAAATATACCATCGAAGTGTCAGAAGCCGAGTAGTTGTCGGGTGGAGGTGCGATGAGATGGGAAGACAGAAATATACCATCGAAGTGTCAAGAAGCCCAGTAGTTGTCGGGTGGGGGTGCGATGAGATGGGAAGACAGAAATATACCATCGAAGTGTCAGAAGCCCAGTAGTTTTCGGGTGGGGGTACGATGAGATGGGAAGACAGAAATATACCATCGAAGTGTCAGAAGCCCAGTAGTTGTCGGGTGGGGGTGGGATGAGATGGGAAGACAGAAATATACCATCGAAGTGTCATAAGCCCAGTAGTTGTCGGGTGGGGACAGTACGATGAGATGGGAAGACAGAAATATACCATCGAAGTGTCAGAAGCCCAGTAGTTGTCGGGTGGGGGTTCGATGAGATGGGAAGACAGAAATATACCATCGAAGTGTCAGAAGCCCAGTAGTTGTCGGGTGGGGGTACGATGAGATGGGAAGACAGAAATATACCATCGAAGTGTCAGAAGCCCAGTAGTTGTCGGGTGGGGTGCGATGAGCTGGGAAGAAATAAATATACCATCGAAGTGTCAGAAGCCCAGTAGTTGTCGGGTGGGGTGCGATGAGCTGGGAAGACAGAAATATACCATCGAAGTGTCAGAAGCCCAGTAGTTGTCGGGTGGAGGTGCGATGAGATGGGAAGACAGAAATATACCATCGAAGTGTCAGAAGCCCAGTAGTTTTCGGGTGAGGGTGCGATGAGATGGGAAGACAGAAATATACCATCGAAGTGTCAGAAGCCCAGTAGTTGTCGGGTGGGGTGCGATGAGATGGGAAGACAGAAATATACCATCGAAGTGTCAGAAGCCCAGTAGTTGTCGGGTGGGGGGTACGATGAGATGGGAAGACAGAAATATACCATCGAAGTGTCAGAAGCCCAGTAGTTGTCGGGTGGGGGTGCGATGAGATGGGAAGACAGAAATATACCATCGAAGTGTCAGAAGCCCAGTAGTTGTCGGGTGGGGGTACGATGAGATGGGAAGACAGAAATATACCATCGAAGTGTCAGAAGCCCAGTAGTTGTCGGGTGGATGGGAAGACAGAAATATACCATCGCGATGAGATGGGAAGACAGAAATATACCATCGAAGTGTCAGAAGCCCAGTAGTTGTCGGGTGTGGAGGTGCGATGATGGGATTGACGTGAAATATACCGATCGAAGTGTCAGAAGCCCAGTAGTTGTGCGGGTGGAGGTGCGATGAGATGGGAAGACAGAAATATGGCTCATCGAAGTGTCAGAAGCTCCAGTAGTTGTCGGGTGGAGGTACGATGAGATGGGAAGACAGAAATATACCATCGAAGTGTCAGAAGCCCAGTAGTTGTCGGGTGGGGGTGCGATGAGATGGGAAGAACAGAAATATGCCATCGAAGTGTCAGAAGCCCAGTAGTTGTCGGGTGGGGGTGCGATGAGATGGGAAGACAGAAATATACCATCGAAGTGTCAGAAGCCCAGTAGTTGTCGGGTGGGGGTACGATGAGATGGGAAGACAGAAATATACCATCGAAGTGTCAGAAGCCCAGTAGTTGTCGGGTGGGGGTACATGAGATGGGAAGACGATGAGATGGGAAGACAGAAATATACCATCGAAGTGTCAGAAGCCCAGTAGTTGTCGGGTGGGGCGATGAGATGGGAAGACAGAAATATACCATCGAAGTGTCAGAAGCCCAGTAGTTGTCGGGTGGGGGTGCGATGAGATGGGAAGACAGAAATATACCATCGAAGTGTCAGAAGCCCAGTAGTTGTCGGGTGGGGGTACGATGAGATGGGAAGACAGAAATATACCATCGAAGTGTCAGAAGCCCAGTAGTTGTCGGGTGGAGGTGCGATGAGATGGGAAGACAGAAATATACCATCGAAGTGTCAGAAGCCCAGTAGTTGTCGGGTGGAGGTGCGATGAGATGGGAAGACAGAAATATACAATCGAAGTGTCAGAAGCCCAGTAGTTGTCGGGTGGGGTGCGATGAGATGGGAAGACAGAAATATACCATCGAAGTGTCAGAAGCCCAGTAGTTGTCGGGTGGAGGTGCGATGAGATGGGAAGACAGAAATATACCATCGAAGTGTCAGAAGCCCAGTAGTTGTCGGGTGGGGGTACGATGAGATGGGAAGACAGAAATATACCATCGAAGTGTCAGAAGCCCAGTAGTTGTCGGGTGGAGGTGCGATGAGATGGAAGACAGAAATATACCATCGAAGTGTCAGAAGCCCAGTAGTTGTCGGGTGGAGGTGCGATGAGATGGGAAGACAGAAATAGAAGCCCAGTAGTTGTCGGGTTGGGGGTGCGATGAGATGGGAAGACGAAACTATACCATCGAGTTAGAAGCCCAGTAGTTGTCGGGTGGAGGTGCGATGAGATGGGAAGACAGAAATATACCATCGAAGTGTCAGAAGCCCAGTAGTTGTCGGGTGGGGGTACGATGAGATGGGAAGACAGAAATATACCATCGAAGTGTCAGAAGCCCAGTAGTTGTCGGGTGGGGTACGATGAGATGGGAAGACAGAAATATACCATCGAAGTGTCAGAAGCCCAGTAGTTGTCGGGTGGAGGTGCGATGAGATGGGAAGACAGAAATATACCATCGAAGTGTCAGAAGCCCAGTAGTTGTCGGGTGGGGGGGTTCGATGAGATGGGAAGACAGAAATATACCATCGAAGTGTCAGAAGCCCAGTAGTTGTCGGGTGGAGGTGCGATGAGATGGGAAGACAGAAATATACCATCGAAGTGTCAGAAGCCCAGTAGTTGTCGGGTGGGGGGTACGATGAGATGGGAAGACAGAAATATACCATAAGTGTCCATCGGGTGGGGGCGATGAGATGGGAAACAGAAATATACATCGAAGTGTCAGAAGCCCAGTAGTTGTCGGGTGGAGGTGCGATGAGATGGGAAGACAGAAATATACCATCGAAGTGTCAGAAGCCCAGTAGTTGTCGGGTGGGGGGTTCGATGAGATGGGAAGACAGAAATATACCATCGAAGTGTCAGAAGCCCAGTAGTTGTCGGGTGGAGGTGCGATGAGATGGGAAGACAGAAATATACCATCGAAGTGTCAGAAGCCCAGTAGTTGTCGGGTGGGGGTGCGATGAGATGGGAAGACAGAAATATACCATCGAAGTGTCAGAAGCCCAGAAGTTGTCGGGTGGGGGTACGATGAGATGGGAAGACAGAAATATACCATCGAAGTGTCAGAAGCCCAGTAGTTGTCGGGTGGAGGTGCGATGAGATGGGAAGACAGAAATATACCATCGAAGTGTCAGAAGCCCAGTAGTTGTCGGGTGGGGGTGCGATGAGATGGGAAGACAGAAATATACCATCGAAGTGTCAGAAGCCCAGTAGTTTTCGGGTGGGGGTACGATGAGATGGGAAGACAGAAATATACCATCGAAGTGTCAGAAGCCCAGTAGTTGTCGGGTGGGGGGTTCGATGAGATGGGAAGACAGAAATATACCATCGAAGTGTCAGAAGCCCAGTAGTTGTCGGGTGGGGGTACGATGAGATGGGAAGACAGAAATATACCATCGAAGTGTCATAAGCCCAGTAGTTGTCAGGTGGGGGTTCAATGAGATGGGAAGACAGAAATATACCATCGAAGTGTCAGAAGCCCAGTAGTTGTCGGGTGGGGGTACGATGTGATGGGAAGACAGAAATATACCATCGAAGTGTCAGAAGCCCAGTAGTTGTCGGGTGGAGGTGCGATGAGATGGGAAGACAGAAATATACCATCGAAGTGTCAGAAGCCCAGTAGTTGTCGGGTGGGGGTACGATGAGATGGGAAGACAGAAATATACCATCGAAGTGTCAGAAGCCCAGTAGTTGTCGGGTGGAGGTGCGATGAGATGGGAAGACAGAAATATACCATCGAAGTGTCAGAAGCCCAGTAGTTTTCGGGTGAGGTACGATGAGATGGGAAGACAGAAATATACCATCGAAGTGTCAGAAGCCCAGTAGTTGTCGGGTGGGGGTGCGATGAGATGGGAAGACAGAAATATACCATCGAAGTGTCAGAAGCCCAGTAGTTGTCGGGTGGGGGTCCGATGAGATGGGAAGACAGAAATATACCATCGAAGTGTCAGAAGCCCAGTAGTTGTCGGGTGGGGGTGCGATGAGATGGGAAGACAGAAATATACCATCGAAGTGTCAGAAGCCCAGTAGTTGTCGGGTGGGGGTACGATGAGATGGGAAGACAGAAATATACCATCGAAGTGTCAGAAGCCCAGTAGTTGTCGGGTGGGGGTACGATGAGATGGGAAGACAGAAATATACCATCGAAGTATCAGAAGCTCAGTAGTTGTCGGGTGGGGGTACGATGAGATGGGAAGACAGAAATATACCATCGAAGTGTCAGAAGCCCAGTAGTTGTCGGGTGGGGGGTTCGATGAGATGGGAAGACAGAAATATACCATCGAAGTGTCAGAAGCCCAGTAGTTGTCGGGTGGGGGGGTTCGATGAGATGGGAAGACAGAAATATCCCATCGAAGTGTCAGAAGCCCAGTAGTTGTCAGGTGGGGGGGGGGGCTTGGTGGACGTGGATGAACAATAAACTAAGCTTCAAAGAGCGTGCCGACCAATGGCGATACCCGATAGTACGTAAGTAACGTAAAACAATTCATTGCTACCGTCTTTCCTCTTTGCACGCTAGGTTAGGTATACACAGTAGATTTATAAAAAAAATACTTTGGTAAATCCTAGATTGTTTCTCATTAAGAATATTATCGTGGTAAAGATTTTCGCAAACGACAATACCAAACTGATACAGCAAATAACATTTATAATTAGTAACAATTACACAATTAGGGAAGTTAACAATCAATATTATTAACACGTCGAAATGATTTATAATTGCATCGGTGGTAATATATTTCTCTTTATATATGGGTCTAGATTAATACTAATAATTATTAGCGGTTAGTACTTATAAGTAAATGCTAATAAATATTTTGTTTCTCTTTTTATGAATGCGGTAACGAAATATTGCACATGAGCAGCAAAAAGTCTAGACACTGATCAGCTAATAACACTTATTGATTATATTACTATAGTCGAGTAAGTTCTGTTAAATCATTTTCTGCAAGAAGTGAATTTGCTACAAGCGTAGCATATTCACTTCTTACACAAAATGATTCGAGCGAGGTAAATTAAAAATCGAATATCATGTTTATTTTTATACTTACTTTTTCAATTACTAAATTACTAGAGTACACCAATAGATATTAAAAAGCTAAAATCAGATGACCAATAAAACATATCAATTCCGCCACTGTATCTATTCGAATAATGTACTGTATGTTAAAAAGCTAATATCAAGTTTAATTTTAAATTACAAAACTTTAGATTTTATCACTATTGCGGAGTTTGGAATATTAAAACGCTCATAGCATTTTAACTTATAACACTTATTGATTCTGTCACTAAATTTGATCTAGATATGTGATAGACATTTTAATAATAAAAAGTTAACCGATCATAAAAAAATAGGTTTACAATCGCCTCAAGTCACCTGAACTTCATAAGCGATTTATGTTTCGGCTATTAACATTGATTGTAAAATCACTTGAATAGGATGGGGATAGGATTCTGACAATGCTAAGATACAGTAAACCTAACATGTGGTCTAGGCCTAGTAATGTCGTACAATTAGCCCCCGTCTATACTATAACCTGGTCAGTCACGTGGTCACACGATTTATTTATTTTTTCAAGGGCAACGAAAAAAAAAAACAGTTTATTAGAAGAAGAATTGGTGCAGTCGCACTGTCATAGAAACACTTTCAAAATGTTGGATTAGAAAAAATATGTATACATTGGATGATATCGCCACATTCTAGATACAATATTGAAACATATCATGAATGGTCATTTTAGTACATCCACTACTTCACCAAACATCAGCTACTCGTTAGTTTCAACAATATTTGATTATGAACAACTTAAAACATCATTTGATAATGCTAGAGCACCACTAAAGAAATCAGAACAAGAGTGCTGGCGAGATGACATGGCTTTAACATAATGCTACAGGATTTTCAAAACTAGAGGAAGCTTACCAAAAGTAAATTTTCAATCACTTCCAAAAATCAATAATGCGAGATGGAACTCAAGGGCAATTTATTGTTTGTCATCATTCGTTCTGATGAGTATCTGCAAACAGCTATGGCAGCATGTGATTTCATCAGTGGTACGTGGGCTTACATCTGGTTCTCTGCCCAGTGTTTCAATACTACTGACTTTGATAATTTATCATAAGCTTGTAAGCAGCATACAATAACTTTGAAGTAATTAAAGACATTATGGTCCAAAGATACAACTTCTATATCAACGAAGCGTTCTAATATCTGTACAGAGCGTGCAATTAAAGTGATACAAGATTTACTTCCAATTGCAAGTTCATTGAAAAATTGAACATTAAATTTCTTCTACTACTGTACAAAAGAAATGTACATTGTAACAATTATCAATATTATACTTATGTTACTTTTATTTGTAATGGTGAAACCTTTATTGAAATATTTAAAAAATGTACGTTATAAAATATTCGTGTCAATTTGAGGGTGAACTTTTTTTTATGCAAAACAAAAAATTCCCCACATTTTCGTTGTTTGTGATACAAAGCTCCACCAAATATGATATGGGGATATAGGGTTATATTTTAGTCATACCCTTAATGCACATATACATATATATTTATACACACGTACATATACATACTTACATATACATACTCACATATACATACACACATATGCATACATATACATACATACATATACATACATATATACATATACATACATACATATTCATACATGCATATACATATACACATATACATACTCAGATAAACATACACACATATACACACATATACATACACACATACACATAATACATACAAACATATACATACACATATACACATACACATATACTCACACACATATACATACTCACATATACATTAGGGTGGGTGGTGCTTAGGAACCACTAAAAATTAAAACCTTGATTTCTTTAGGTCTCACCCCTTTAGATTGTTCCTTTGGATGTAGAAACATCTAGAAAAAAAATTGGTGCTGATATCTTAATATTTAGAGGTAGCTCAATGAAGCCAAAGTTTAGGTAGGCCACGTTCAACAAGTACAGATCATGCTTTTGGAATTTTTCGGCTTTTTTAATCAAAGATAGTTTCTCAAACACAACATTAAACAGTAGAATGAATTATTAAACAAGCACAAACAATCCTGCATCTACAATATTCTACCTGTAATTATAGTTCAATGTTATCAGTCCGATAAGAAGTCATTTTGACACTGTCTGTTTCTTGGTGTCTGGATAGGATTGTCGATGCTGTTGAACAGTCTGCAGCAGGAACTGAAGCTGCTCCTCATCTCTGGTGAGGATTCCACTGTACTCTTTTGAATCAATGCTACACCCCTCTCTGCATGGTCGTTGACAACCTGAATCTGCCACAGGCCCGTAGCCAGAGTTGGACTGGGGAGCCGAGCCACCCACACCTGTTAATGACCTTAGCCCCCCCCCCCCCGTTCATGACCTTAGCCCCCCCCCCGTGCATGATTTGAGCTTTTTCACAAAATTTTAATAATAACGACTATAAAACATCAATCATTTTGTTCAATAAATCAACAATAATAAAAACTTAAAAGTTTATATTTTGGCAATCATTCAGGCTATTTGACTTACATTATAGCTTATCTAATTTTTGGGCATAAAAATTGAATCTAATTGAAGTTCACTTCTGGGTATTTTGGGCAGCATTGGCACTTGGTGCTTCAACAGCCGTGTGTGAGAGCAGTTTCTAACCCTCACACGAATGCTCACCCCATATCGCAGATCAATGTTACAAAATTGTCAAAGCAACCTTTTCATGCTTGCATTTGAAACAGATTTAACAGACAATCTGGATGCTGAAGCATTTTTAGGTAAATTCAGTGCTAAACCACGACGTTTGCAAATTTGAAACGTATTATAATACACTCATACCTCGCTATACGGCCGCTCTTTATACGGCATTTCGCTATAACGGCCTTCATCATTTATGGCACGTTTTCGATTTACGGCCTAAAATGTTTCTCTATAACGGCCAAAAAAAAAAAACAATTTTGTACAAAAGTGAAAAAATATTGATTATTTTGTATAATGCACCAGGGCATCCTACCTAATTTATCCAAACTATCTGAAGATGTCATAATTGAGTACCTTCCGAAAAATACAACATCACTAATCCAACCAATGGATAAGGGTGCAATAGGCACTTTTAAGGCACATTACCTACACCGAACTTTCCGACAACTCAGCATAGGGAAAACCAGCCCCGTAGCGTGAAAATTCTACAGCAGGGGCCAGGCATTCTACAGCAGGGGTCAGGCAATAGCAGGGGGGGGGCCAGGTAATACATTTTACTCAGTAGAACAAATAAGAAGGGGGCAGAAAAAACGCAGGGGGCCCGGCCCCCTGCCCCCCCCCCCGCACGCTACGGACCTGGGGAAAACCAATGGTGAATCTTCAATTAAAACATTTGGAAAAACCATAACATTAAGGGTACTGTTGACATCATCAGTGAATGATAAAAGGAATTAAAATTGACAACAATGAACCATATATGGAAAAAAATATGGTCAGAATGTGTAAAAAGTACTGATGCAGATAGAAGCGTACCTAGGGAGGGGGTCCAAATTCAAAAGTCCCTCCGGTCTTAGCTTGAGGGGGTCCCCAAATATTTTTTTTTACATTAAATTAGGTACCACAAACTGATTTTTTAAAATGGGTTTACAGCTTTTTACAACATGAATATTGCATGAACTCAAGAATCTAAGATGGTGGACATCAAATTTATTACTATAGCTCAAATAGTTAAAGAGATATAAATTTTTGAAAATGTGACTTTTTCATTTTTTCACAACTCCTTCAAAAGTGCCATTTTTGCCAAGCGTTATCTGCAAAAGTATTTTCTGTACACCAAATCATTTACATTCAATACAAACACAAATATACATAGAATAAACTCAATTTTTTTCAAAGGTGTAAAATTATAATATCATTAAAATTTATAGCACTGAAAATGGGTTTTCATCATTTTTTAGAAAAAATAAAAAGGGAGATAAATTTTCAAAATTCGTGACATTTCAAAAAAATCATAATAAAATTTGTAATCAACACACATAAGAACTAATTACATCAATCTGTAGGGTAACTTAAGCTCTATACATTCAAATAGTCATAATATCTTAAGATTATTTATGATTAATATAATAAAGTTTAGAAAGAGGTGGGGTAATAAAAAACTAAAAAAATTGTCATTTTCAAAAATTCACAAAAAAAGAACTGTTATATATATATTAAATATTTATATATCAAAATGTAGGATATACATAGTTCTTAATCATAAAATAGTCGTTAGACCAATCACTTATATATAAACAGTACAGGGATGGATAAATCCATGCATGTAAAAAATCAATAAAAATATTTTTTTTTAGGGAAAAATCCACTATTAAGTATTATTTGAAAAGTTATATTAGTAACAATAGTAACCGTAACATATGATGTATACATTTCAATTATATTCTAATTATTTCATAAGTCATGGAAAGCTAACAAATAATTTACGCATTTTACCACTACAGGAGCTCACCTAAATAAGTGTAACTTTCGAAATTTAAGTAATTTTACTTTTAAGTTAATGTAAGCATATACCATTTGAATGAGTTATTAATGTACCATTTAATTGATCAGCAGGACTGGATTTAGACGTCATAAGGCCCTAAGCTATTTGGGATATAGAAATGTTCCTTTAGCCCTACGGGGCCATCGGGGCAGATGAAGTGTAGAATTCATCTGTTTCTATAACCTCAACATATGAAGGGATTGTGTGGTTAGCACAACCCACAGCCGTCTTTACTTCCCCAACTTAAAGTCAGGTACCCATTTCAAGCTGGGTGGACTTGTGGGACGACTTTGCACCAGATAACATGTCGACAGTCGAGTATCTACACCACTCGGCCATCCATCATTTGGGATATGGGGCCCTTTATAATTCCAGAAATTAAATGGCAGTGTGAAATATTTAAATAAATATGACAACTGCTCACTCTAACAATTTTTGGGGGCCTCCAAAAAAACTGGGGGTCCTAAGCTATAGCTTGTGTAGGTTATATATAAATCCTGCACTGTTTCAGCATCATTCCCTTTTTTTTTTAATTTCATCTTTCAATACCTCTCATAGTAATAAAGGTTTATTTCTGGAGCTTTTCAAAACACATCTGTTTTGTTTCAATTCATGCTTACTTAGAGATAATGTACTGTTTTCTTGATCATTTAGTGATTTTAACTCTAATTTCTTCTTGATATAGTACTACTATTTCATCAAGGACATTTTTTCCAATTATTGACCCTACCCAGGCCCGTAGTCAGGTCAAAGTAAGCAGGGGGCACCAATACCCAGCAAGGGGACACCTTTACTTTTGCTTTATGTTTTCCTCTTTTTCTTCTTTTTTTAAGCGGGGTAGGGGGGGCACTCCACACCTAGCGGGGGGGGGGCACGGCCCCACAGTGCCTCCCCGGCTACGGGGCTGACCCTACCATTAAAAGTTTTATTTGTTTTAAATGTTTTATTATGTTTTCATCTACTTCTCTGTTATTATTTGTTTATGAAGATTTTGAATGTCTGTTGTTTTTTTTTTTTGGATTTGTGAGAACCATGTTTAATTAAAGATAAAAGATGTTCAAACGTCAATATATTTATAATACTCAAACTGAACTAATATTAATAATAAGATACTTAATAATAATACAAACGCATGAGTGGCTAAGAAATATTTTAATAAAAAAAATACAGGCGTAACAGTTACATGAGTCCATGACTTGCCATTTTCCTCTTTCAAAACCAGAGTTGAAGAAGTAATGTATTACTAGTCAAGTAGCCAACGCAATAAAGGTATCCCTTCAACTAGCACATAAGCCTTCTATAGAGTATTGGGTTGTACAATGTACACCGTCTGATAAAGATAATTATGACATTTAAAAATTTTTCTGACTTAATTTAAATGATAGTGAATTTAAGCATATACTAAACATACACAGTTATATTACAACAATAATTGAAAAAATATCCATTCAATAAAAGTTATGTTAATTCGGTCGGCCTACAATCTACTATATGTTTACATTAACAACCAATTATCGACCAAGTGACCTGTTATATTTGTTTAAATTTGAGACAATAAAACTATCTAACAACGGTAAAAAATATATACTAGTCAATTTTGAATATGTTATCTCTTAGAAAATATTATTATCTCTTTAAAAAAATAGCCAGAAAAAAATAGAAGTGTCCGCAAACATGAGGGGTATCGTTCAATGTACAAAAGCATCAAAATGGCCTCGAGGTTTATCATATTAAAGTTATTATAACTACAACAATAATCATTTCAAAAGAAATATAAAGCTAAAAGGGTAAGGAACAAATAATGTAACTATTTATCTACAAGTTTTTATCGTTTTTACTTACCGACTAGGTGTTTAAGTTCCAATAAAATTCAATTCATTGTGACTGGTGTAGCGTTGGTAACTTGATTGTCGGCCATTTTCACGGTCGTGCAAAAATGGGTGAAAAATGTGTGTTATATGCTATTTCTTAGCGTTCTGCGCTTTTGGGCCATGCTTACAAATTAAGTTTTAATATCGTATTTTAAAAGCAAAATGGACGGGCTTTCTAATGATACTAAAGAAAAACCTACACAATTAAAAAATCACATAATAATTTACTTTTTATCATGATTTTTTAATATTTAAAATATTGCTAAATATAATTTAATTAAACGTTTAGTATGGTTGTAAAGGGCATTCATTTTCGCACACGTTGATTTATTTGACATTACTGTAGGACGAATGGCCCAGAAGCGCACGGATATTAAAAATAGGATGGTCAAATTAGATCGCGCGTCGGCCGGTAAAAAGTTACTTCGGTGATGGTTTACATTTAAAAGATTCAACCCTTTGTTTTGAATCAACGTTATTAAAAATTACATATTATTGTAGGGCTTACAAAATACTTTAAAATCGTATAATTGTTTTTGAGATACGATCAGTTTTACATAGAGAAATCATTAAGTTAAAAATATCCAAATATTGACTACAGTTACGCAAAACCACGATTTTGAGCCAGTTTGTGGTACCTAATTAAATATAAAGTACATTATCTCATGTCATGTTGTCGAATGTCAAAATGCAGGGACCTCCAATGAGGGGCCCTAAAAATCCCTCGGTTCGGCACTGCATACAGAAGTTAATTTTCTTCCTGAAATTAGGCAAAATATTTTGGATCTAGTAGAAGATTTCGGCTTTGAAGGTTTGAACGAACGTGACGTGTTTGCTCTACTTGAAGCTTATAGGGTACCTCCTTCTTGAAAACGATCCTAACGTCAGACGTAGCGCTAAATTTCTCAAGGAATTAACTCAGTCATTAGCAGTTATAACTCAATGAAAAATGAACTAGACAAGAAGACAAGACAAACAACGTTGGACAATTTCTGTGAGCTAGGCCCATCCGTACCAGCGAAAAATGATGACGTCATTGATCTGCTGGTTACCATTTCTTCATTGTCTTCATTTAAAAAAAAAATTATATACATATTCATGTTTTATGTAACATGAAATTGTTTCATTTTTGTTTATACATTATTGTTGATTGTTGGAGTTTGTTATTATTTTTTGTACAAATGTATGTAGGTTTAGTTTAATTGAAATAAAATGAGAAAATACATTTTGAATGATAAACCATGTTACATATTTAAACAACTTGGAACCGATCTCATTGAATTTGTATGGATTTGTACTAGAAAAATTGATTCCCTATACGGCTTTTCACTTAGCGGCCAAGTTTGGTGGAACGTATCTAGGCCGTAAAGCGAGGTATGGGTGTATAAGTTCGCAACCAGTGCCGACGAGGGGGGGGGCAGGGGGGGCAATACCCAGGGGCCCGGCGAGTTTAAGGAACCGGGACTGAGCTGGCCAATCAACTTTTTAAAATATTAATATTAGCACGGGGACCCGTGTCACCCCTGCCCAGGGGCCCGAAATTTCTGTCGATGGGCCTGTTCGCAACCTTGTAATAGTTTTATATATTGATATCTTCTGAGGACAACTAGCAACTTAAATAAGTTAATACAATAACATTGGCTTCTGACTTCATCTTTATACATATGTATAATAAAATAATAAAGTACAAACTCCGTGATTTCTGAGTGATGTTATTTAATTTGCAAATTTACTTTTTAGCAGAATTAATTTAATTTAAAATTGAATAAATGCGATTGATGTTGTTGATAGATCTGTTATTTGTTTTCAATATTTTATAAGAAATATCACACAAATAGCTAAGCTATATTCATGCATCTTTGTCGTTCTTCCCGGGTTGTACGTTAAGCAAACAGTATAATAATATAAATCAGGTATCTATTATGCACCAATTGTGCAGCAGAACAAATGGTCAATATTTATATAACAGGAATCATAAATTGCTCAGCCTCAATACATTTTTATCATTAAAACTCTTTACTGTTTAGATTATTTTAACAAAACTGCAACATGCCATGCATTATTAAAACGTAGTTAAAATTATATATTTCTAAGTAATAGCTTGACAATCGGCCTGCTGTGTATTAAATTACCACTTCCAGGCCTATTTACATGTTTTATAGGCTTAGCACAGCAGTGTAGGACAATCCACATAACTTGAATTAATATTATACAGTGTTATACACACAACAACAGTGCAGTACACCATGTATTTTCATCACGGTCCAATACTCCTAAACTTTGACGCCATTGAGCTACCAGTAAACATGAACTGGTTACCTTAATATTTTATTTTAAGAGTTTCTATATATAAACGAACAAAAATAGGGGGTGACAGCAGAGATTTTTGAAAGTTCGTTTCCAAGCACCACCCTAATATACATGTACACACACAAAAACACACACATATGCATACACACATATACACTTACACATATACACATAAAAACATACATACTCACATATACATGTACACACATATACACACAGATATACATACACACACAAATACAGACACACACACATACATACACACATATACATACACACATATACACACACGCAAATACACAAACATATATACATACACACATATACACACAAATACACACACACACATTTGAACACACACATTTACACACAGAAACATATATATATATATATATATATATACACACATATACACACACAAATGCATACACACATATACACACATATATACACATACACATATACACACACACGTATGGATACTCACAAATACATGTACACACATATACACACACACATACACACACACATATACACACACATATACATACACACATATACACACACACATATACACACACATACACACGCACATATACATACACACATACATATACATACTCACATATACATACTTACATATACATACTCACATATACATACACACATACATATACATACTCACATATACATACTTACATATACATACTCACATATACATACACACATACATATACATACTCACATATACATACTTACATATACATACTCACATATACATACACACATACACACACACACATATACATACATACATATACATGCACACATATACACACACACAACAACTTCAACAAAGTTTGCATAATTGAGCAAAAACTAGATAAAACCATCCTTACTTGTAAAGTCTTACAGACTTACTTACAAAAAGTGAATCGCTAAATAAATTGTTTTAAAGCCATTGATTTATAATGTTTGGCAGCGATGATTGATTTTGATGAACAGTTGTGCTAGAAATTAAATTTAAAATTCACATTTTATTACCAAAACAACTCTTGTCCTTACCGCCAATTGATGACCAAGGTAAAAATTTTAATTTCTTTATTTTTATCCTTTTAATTTCTGATACAAACGACATTTAAAATCAGAACATGGAAATAATAGTGTGCTTTGCAGTGTCCTGTCCAATATGTTATTTCTATTACTTCAGAGTTGAACAGAATAATATAACTCATTAAACTTTAAGATAAAATCTAACTATAAAATATTATATTTGAACTCCAATAGAATATTTTGAATTAATACAATTAAAGTGCATGCTTTTAAGGTTTTGTTTGGGTGATAAGGAACACAATAATACGTATTTTTACACCTTCTAAGGAGATGCTGACTGACCCTGACACCACTTCAACAGTGCTATATCCAGTTAATATTGCGTCTCCTCGTCGGAAAAATGAATTGTTTGGCATTGGCCCTGCAATATGTGTTGATGATGCTACAATTACTGGAATTACTGGAAGTCAACTGTTTTGAGGTGCATGATGTATCATGCAACGTAGCAGCGCACAGTGAACTTCCAGGTTCTCTTGGTGCACCTTTTCGATTTATAACTGCCAAAATTGTTCTGAATCAAGTTACTGCTTTCTACGAAAAAGCAAACATTCCAATGGTGACAGAGAGGAGAGCATGTGAGAAGATTGTTCAGCTTCTTGATGAAAACAATAAACTTCGTTCAATTGATAAAAGTCACCGAGACACACCAGCCACCAAACGTAAACTGGAACAAATGAAATCTATGTTGGCGACAACTTTTCAACTGTGGCCACCAAATGTCGAGACTATTATCAAGAATGTAGAAGATCTAGCATTCTTGAGGTCTATGAAAGGAGACAGGTCTTACAGCTTTGGATCATTTGACAAAACACTTGCAAAAAAATATCGATCGACGCCATTCACGAGATGCCGCAGCATTGGAAACGCGCAAGAGAAGAAAATGCAGGATGTTCAACGATATCAGAGCCTCCCAACGAGGGTAGCAGTGACGTACCCGATGATTCTACTTCTAAATCTGAAGATAATATGGAGTTTGTTGATAACTGTTTTGATAATATAATGTCATTGCAAACGAAAAGAAAGCCAACAGGAACTTTGGTATTTGTACCTGCAGATGTTTTAAGCCGACCAAATCTTGTGTCACTAGCAACAGTATTAAAGATTACACCAACATAACAAGCAGCTTTCACACAGGGCCTTATTAGCGAGTCTGGGGGTGATGTATCAATGATGGCTTCTTCCTATGCCACTGCAGATCGTTCACGTCGCAAAGTTGTGAGATTTCTACAAAGATCGTGCTGTTCTGTGGTCAGGATGTCGCCATCACAATGGTAAAGTTATCCTCTCGCATGTGTTTGCAGACATGAACATATAAGTTTCCAAATCCCCGGATATAACTTTGTTCACCTGGCTGCGAAATAATTGGGAATTGGTGGCACATGATTGGTCTCATTTACGTCGTACGTCTACGTTAGCTGATCATAATCTGAAGGCTCAAGAGCGACTGACGATAATGATAGATGCGGTAATTGCTCATGCCAACTATAGTAAATAAATCGAATTCTTGCGAGACGACTACCACAAATTCCTTAAGCTGTCCCTTGTTTACCTGAATGCTACAAATAAGGAGGTTAACTTTAAAAGACCAGGTGCCCTGCACAAAGCACGATGGATGGCGAAGCTGATATATTGCCTCAAGATTGCAATGTGTGAGAAACAAATTCAATTATTGCCTCCAGGTACTATTACCAAACGTGACCAAGTGCCAAAGATTCGTGCATTTGCTACATTTGTAACACATGTTTATGTCGTTTGGTGGCTCACTTGCAAAAATAGTGTGGATGCGCCATGGAATGATGTACAGCTCTACAAGCGACTTTTGGATTACAACGATGTCAACATAGACATATCCAAGTCAGCAATCCGTGCCCTGAATAGGCATCTGTGGTACCTCACTGCTGAAATGATCCCACTTGCTCTGTTAAGCAATGAAGTACCTGTTTTGGAAAAGCGAGCTCTAGCAGATGCTCTACTAAGGCTTCGACCGGTGGTTGCCCTCCAAACTCCACATAATCGATTTGGAAATGGTTGGGGAAAACCACGATTCCAATCAATTGATTCTTCAACTCGGTTGTGTGATCTGGCTGAAGTTGACTCGTGGTTTACTATATACAGAATTCAACTGGACACAAGATTCCCCGAACTGCCTGTTGATGATTGGTGCTAAACAATTTCTTACATTGCCAGTGCAGAAAATGTCGCTGCTATTAACGTTGTTAACGATTGTGCCGAGAGAGGAGTAAAACTGACATCTGACTTTGTTGAAGCAGCGCGAACGGATGAACATTCTCAAAACATTCTTCAAGTGGTAGAAATGGACCACAAAAACATCTCAAATGTGCGTAGACCTTACAAATGTGCAACAAAGAGAAACTGAATCAAATGCAACAATAATAAACAATTCAATACTTTTATGTAATTTTGATATAGGCTAGAATAAACTTTTTTTTCTTTACATGTTCTGTGATTTCTTGGGGGGGGGGGGGGGGACCTCTAAATCAACTCTGGTTTGAAAAATATTTTACACAAGTTATTATTAATGATATTAGAACAAATTAGAAACATAGACAGCTCAAAAACAAACAATCAATTTTTTCCTCTATTGTGGTGATGCACCCTAATGCACACATATACACACACACATACACAAATATACACACAAATACACACATATACACACACATATTTACACACACATATTTACACACACATATACATACACATATTTAAAAACATATATACACACATATATACACACACATTCACACACACACATATATATACACATATACACACATATATAAACACACACACATATACACACAAAGATATACATGCCAGGGCCAGATATATACCTGATAAGGCCCTAAGTTGACTGAGACATTGGGCCCCTTATTTGTCCAGACATTATATTTCATAGCCCAATATGTTTGTATGACATCGCTCACTTATACAATTATTTGGGGGGGGGGGGCGGCATGCGAAATGGGGAGGGGCCGCCTTAAGCTATAGCTCGTTTAGCTTATACGTGGATCCTGCACTAATAAAATCACATACACACATAACATACTTACAAGTTGAAAGGTAGACGAGGTGTTGTTGTTTGGGGAAGGAGGGGAAGAGGGGGGGGGGTAGGAATTGCTCGATAGCTGTTTACGCTCGGCTAGTCAAGTTCACTAACAACAAATCGCAATATAGACATGTAGAAAAAAATACTTTAGTTATATTGATTTACTGGAAGGATTTGATTAGTTTCTATTATAGTCGGTTTTAAACATGGCTCATTAAAAAATAAAACAACAAAGTTTTATATCCGACCCTCACATATCTTAGGGCATGTCCCCCTCCTTTCCTCTTTCACGCCTTTTTTGCCTAATTTCACATCCCCCACCCCATTAGTAGTAAGTAAATTTCTCTTAACCCCAACGGGCCATTGGGGCAGATGAAGTGTAGAATTCATATGTTTCAGTAACCTCGGCATATGAAGGGATTGTGTGGTTAGCACAACGCCCAGCGGCCTTTACTCCCCCAACTTAAAGTCAGGTACCCATTTAAAGCTGGGTGGACTTGGGGGACTATCACCAGGACCTGAAAAAATCCCAAGGTTCTAACTGCGATTCCGGTCGACAGTCAAGCGATCTACACCGCACGACCACCTGTTCCCTAATCCCCTAATATATATATATATATATATATATATATATATATATATATATATATATATATATATATATATATATATATATATATATATATACATGAACAAAGTTTTAAATATTATATAAATATCGTAATATAACCTACACCTTATTTCGAAATAACACTCAGACTGTTCAAACGACATCATTAATCTCAATCTACAACCACTATTCTATCGTTACATTTTCTTTTTATTATTTGGCTATTTAGCATCTGGTTATAACTAGAAAAATATATTTAAAAAATAAAAGAAACTTACTTAATTTATAAGAAAAAAAATATGCAACTTAAGGTCTGTGTATAAAATATGGATCAAGCTTGGTCGAAAACATGTAGCGTTTAGCTTCAAATAGCTGTGGCAAGCTGGCAAGCATTGAAATATAGAATGACATTGAAAGTACGGTTAAACTGACGTAATACATATATAAGGCCTCGGCGTGAAGGATGCAACGGTTGAGTGGTCGGGGTGGTGTGGCACACTTGGCAGAACACTGGCAGAACACTGGCCTGTATTGGAAAGAACTTGGCTTTAAATAAATTGAAACTGAAAGTAGATAGAATGATAGGAAATGTTTCTAAAAATAGATCTCGGAGCTAAAAAAACACGTGTAAATGATACGTTGAAAGCGTTTTGTGTGCGTTTTTTTGTGTGTTGTGAGACCATGCGTCTATCAAAGTGTTGGTTGTGTGTTGTGAGACCATGCGTCTATCAAAGTGTTGTTTGTGTGTTGTGAGACCATGCGTCTATCAAAGAGTTGTTTGTGTGTTGTGAGACCATGCGTCTATCAAAGTGTTGTTTGTGTGTTGTGAGACCATGCGTCTATCAAAGTGTTGTTTGTGTGTTGTGAGACCATGCGTCTATCAAAGTGTTGTTTGTGTGTTGTGAGAGCGTGCGTCTATCAAAGTGTTGGTTGTGTGTTGTGAGACCATGCGTCTATCAAAGTGTTGTTTGTGTGTTGTGAGACCATGCGTCTATCAAAGTGTTGTTTGTGTGTTGTGAGAGCGTGCGTCTATCAAAGTGTTGTTTGTGTGTTGTGAGAGCGTGCGTCTATCAAAGTGTTGGTTGTGTGTTGTGAGACCATGCGTCTATCAAAGTGTTGTTTGTGTGTTGTGAGACCATGCGTCTATCAAAGTGTTGTTTGTGTGTTGTGAGAGCGTGCGTCTATCAAAGTGTTGTTTGTGTGTTGTGAGAGCGTGCGTCTATCAAAGTGTTGTTTGTGTGTTGTGAGACCGTGCGTCTATCAAAGTGTTGTTTGTGTGTTGTGAGACCATGCGTCTATCAAAGTGTTGTTTGTGTGTTGTGAGACCATGCGTCTATCAAAGTGTTGGTTGTGTGTTGTGAGACCATGCGTCTATCAAAGTGTTGTTTGTGTGTTGTGAGACCATGCGTCTATCAAAGTGTTGTTTGTGTGTTGTGAGACCGTGCGTCTATCAAAGTGTTGTTTGCTTTCAAAAGCAAAATGAATTTTTTTTGTTTGAGCTCTTACACAGGTTTATAAACCTTTAATGCATTTTGCTGAAAATCCTGTTTTTTTTTAAACAGAAAACTGTACATCGTTTTGGCTAAGTGTAATTGTAGAAGAAATTTCTGGTTTCTTGCTTCGAATTTGTATTTTAAATTATTCTATTTACTTCCGCAATCTTTCTTCTTTATAACACACACTGTATACTAAAATATTATCTCCGAATTAATTTAGGTACTCAAACGGGCTTCCATATGATATTAAAAAAGGTCGCATGCTAAATCTGGCACTTTATTTGCTAAACGATACAGAAATGTACACATAAGCCTATTCAATATATATTTGTTAAGTACCCTAGCTAGGATTGTTGGTTGAGAGCTCCACCTCAGATTTTTGTTTGAGTACACTAGCTCTGATTGTTGGTTGAGTACACTAGCTCTGATTGTTGGTTGAGTACACTAGTTCTGATTGTTGGTTGAGTACACTAGCTCTGATTGTTGGTTGAGTACACTAGCTCTGATTGTTGGTTGAGTACACTAGCTCTGATTGTTGGTTGAGTACACTAGCTCTGATTGTTGGTTGAGTACACTAGCTCTGATTGTTGGTTGAGTACACTAGCTCTGATTGTTGGTTGAGTACACTAGCTCTGATTGTTGGTTGAGTACACTAGCTCTGATTGTTGGTTGAGTACACTAGCTCTGATTGTTGGTTGAGTACACTAGCTCTGATTGTTGGTTGAGTACACTAGCTCTGATTGTTGGTTGAGTACACTAGCTCTGATTGTTGGTTGAGTACACTAGCTCTGATTGTTGGTTGAGTACTCTAGCTGTGATTGTTGGTTGAGTACACTAGCTCTGATTGTTGGTTGAGTACACTAGCTCTGATTGTTGGTTGAGTACACTAGCTCTGATTGTTGGTTGAGTACACTAGCTCTGATTGTTGGTTAAGCTCCCTATCTCTGATTTTTTTTGATCGCCCTCTAATTTCAGTTTAATACTCATATATTTTTTTTTAATTTTTTTCCAGACGATGGTGGCAAAGAATCTGACTTTCTTGTTGGTCGGTAAAACAGGATGCGGAAAAAGTGCTGTGGGTAACACCATTCTAGGACGAAATGTCTTCGTAACCACGGACAGCCCCGAGTCCGAAACACGAGACATTTTGATAGAAAGCGCGTCAAGACTTGGATTCCACTTGACCGTAGTGGACAGTCCTGGTCTCATGCACACTGGTTTAAATTTAAATGAATCTAAGTGGAAATTTAGCCCAAGGACAATACCGACCGTATCTTCATTCTACCTTTTAATTCTCGCTCCATGCACACATTTTATAGCAGACGGTAAAAAAAAACCAGCATAAGAACCATAGTGGTCGAAAGCCAATCCTTTATTTAGGTAAAACAATATAGAAACATCTCTAATGATAGACTGATATCTCTTATATCGGCAGTTTTTGTGTTTCTATGAGTTGTGTGACTGTTAGTTGGTGTATACCTCTGAGGTATTATGTGCTTCTGGGTTGTTGTGTGCATCTGAAATGTAGTGTGTTTCTGTGAGTTGAGTGACTTGAGATTTGTTGTATAATTTGCCTCTGTGCTGTTGTGGGCCCTGGAGAGGAATAAAATTTGCCGGTGCGAGTTTTTTTTTTGGGGCTCCTTTTTTCAATATAAAGCAAAAATTAGTTTTGGCAGCTCAGCCTTCATAGTTTATTAGTTTAGAACGTGTATGTAAATATGTAAATAAGTAAAACTTGAATAATTAAAATTATTACATATTACATTAAGTCAAATAAAAAAACTTTAAAAAGGCTTACACACTGTAATCATAAATGACTTTTATATAAATGATTAATGCAGCTGTTCAATTACTAGAATATATCATAAACTGGATAAACAAATATACCTAAATTAAAAAAAAAATACACAGAAAAGAATAAAATGATAAAAAAAAAATAAACAAATATTGTTAAAACAAGGTCGCTTAGCGTGCTTTTTTTTGGGCAAAACTACGAATTACAGTGTCAAAGTCTATATTCTTTGCAATTTCAGACTCAATACTTAGCCTAGCGAGGTTGTTCAGGCGATCCTAAACATGGTAGACCTGAGTTAATTTTTGGTGAGTTTAAGTTTGCTGAAACTTCTTTCTGCAGATGCTACTGTGGCTGGTGTTTTAAGGAATATTCTCAAACTGACTGTCAAGTTGGGAAATATGCTTTCTAATTTGTATTCGCATAAAGCATTTAGCAATTCCAATGCGCCCGTTTTCCACCAAAATTGGCATTGTGAACCTTATGTGATTCATTTCCATTTTAAGGTCTTCAGAGATTATGTCATTAAAATATGTCTACTCTGGTCTCGCTGCTTTGCAATTTAATTCCTTTTCTGACATTTTTTGCTAATTCCAAAGAAAACTGAAGTTATCAGAAATCAGTTTTGCTGCACTATAACGATCTGTTAGCCCTCCAATAAAGTTATCCAAAATTACATAAAATATATGCTTTCGAAAGTGTGCTTTTTCAATAGGTTCATCTGATTTATTCCATTTGTCTAAATTTTTATCAGGTGCACCCTCATCATGGAAACGTGTTTTTTTTTCCTGGCATAGTTCCTAAACAATTTTAATTCTATCTGAAGACTGGATGCAACAAGTTTAGATTCAGTCCACATTGCTTTCCAACTCTCTCGCAATGCCGGTAGTTGTGAAAGCAAGCTTTCTATGTTTGCAACTTCTACATCTAAAGTTGCACCACTAGCTTGAATGGTTTTGTTACAAAAATCAATGGGAACTAATATTCTGTACCATGTGACTGACATTATGATACAGGTGAAAGAACTGACATAACATAGAGCTCCAGTGATTTCGTTCCTAGTTTTTGCAGTGATATTGAGTTCTAGCAGGTTTTCTAAGGCCAACTTAACCCCTGGAAGATGAGCTACAAATGGTTTTACGCTTTCAACTCTATCTGACCATCTGGTATCAAATATGCCATGAAGCTAACAGCCAATCCAATATTTCCCATCTTTTTGGACTGCAACTGAATAATGTATATATTGTTTTTAAAATTCCAAAGTATGTGATTGCTTCTGGAATACATTCAGCAGCATCATTACCACATAAGTTAAGTGTGTGGCAACCACAAGGTGAGAATATGGCGGTAGTGTATTGTTCTTTGATTATCGCTTGTGCTCCTTTGAATTCGCTTGACATGTTTGCCGCATTATCATAACCTTGAGCCTTACAATCAGCAAGGGGGATAGCATGGCTTTCCAATGTTTCAGTAATTAGTTGCGCTATTTCCGATCTATTTTTTCACTGCAATTAACAAATTTTAGAAATCGTTCTGCTATTTCATATCATGATTCATGGCGAACTAAGTAACGCAAAAGAAATGTTGTTTGCTCAACATGAGATGAATCTGGTGTAGAATCTACAATTATTACATAGTACTTTGCCGTTTGCCTTTTACCTAAAATGTACTGCTTTACAAGGTCAGAGCATTGTGCAATGAATTCATTTTGAGAATAAATAGAGAGGTAACGTACTTGCAGCCTTTCCCCCTTTGTCTACGACTCTTCTACTTTTAACACATGTTTTCTTAAAATGGGGTCCCAGTGGGAAAGCAACTCTATCAAACCTAAAAAAAATTTACATTATTTGAGTCACCAATGCGTTGCGAAGAGCCTTGAAAAGCAAGACCAAGTTCTCCTAAAAAAAAGGGTAACATCAATAATTCGTTTCAAAATGTTGTACCATTTTTCAGATTCCACTCTAATAGTTGCCTCTTGTAGATTTTCAATACCTTCTTGCATTGACAGGCGTCTTTCCAGTTCACTCCAAGCTAGATAGCATTCTTTATGTATTGACATTTTGAGGAGATCCAACAACAGATATATCCATCGTAAAGTTTTATGAAAGGAAAAAACCTGATTTGGATTTTTAATGATTATATCCAAAATGGAGAATATTTGGAATCTATTATTAAATATGGCTTATGACGTCGTAGGCAAGAGGGGAAAAATATTAGAAAAAACCAATTTGTGAAAATTAGCAATGGATCCATCCATTTAAAGTAAATATATTAAAAGGAAAAGTGATTTATAACTAGAACTATTTGAAAATCAAGTTATTATTTCAAGTTATTTAAATTAAATTTAAAGAATTCATTTAATTATTTTCGTTCAGCTCTTGTAGAAATTCTTTAATTTTCAATATATTTACTTTAATTTGTATCTACTGCTCATGATGGGCCCCTAAAATTTCATGGGCCCCGGTGCGGCGCACCGGCTGCACCCCCCTCTCGTAGGGCCTGTGTGCATCTAAGTTGTGTGTGTCTCTGAGTTTGCGAGACTGTAAGTTGTTGTGTATCTTAAGTTGCGTGACTTTGAGTTGTTGTGTGTGTCTCTGAGCTGTGTGACTGTAAGTTGTTGTGTTTCTGTCTCTGAGTTATTATGTACTTTTTAGCTGTTGTTGTGGGTCTCTGATTGTAATGTTTAATTTGTTAAGAAACTAGTAATGTCAGTTGGGGGATACGTATGTTTCCACCTTTAGTTAGCTAGCCTGAAAAATGGTCAGTCGGGGAAGTTTTTGTATCCCACAGTCTTGAAAAACAATATATATATATATATATAGTGATTGATCGCGAGCTTATAGAAAGCTTCTGTTCTTTCCTGCGTTTACATAAATAGCATTTTATTATAGTTAAGGCGAGAATAATGAAAAAAAAATAAATTAAAAAAACTCACTAAGTGTCTGGGTTAAAATGTTGTACACTGATTAAGTTTGCTTCTAGTCTACAGAAGGGATGTACACTGATTAAGTTTACTTCTAGTCCACACAACGAATGTACACTGATTAAGTTTGCTTCTAGTCTACACAAGGGATGTACACTGATTATGTTTGCTTCTAGTCTACACAAGGGATGTACACTGATTAAGTTTGCTTCTAGTCTACACAAGGGATGTACACTGATTAAGTTTGCTTCTAGTCTACACAAGGGATGTACACTGATTTAGTTTGCTTCTAGTCTACACGAGAGATGTTTACAGATTAAGATTGCTGCTAGTAAACAAAAGATCAAAGTTATTCCGCAATTTAAAAATGTTTTTTCTTTTGTTTATACATAAAAATCCTACCTACCAGAGTAAACGCGTCAGATATTTTTAAGGATTATCTGTAACGGATTAAGGTCGTACATCAATATATATATATATATATATGTCCACAGTGAAGAAAGACAATCTAATATTGTCAGCACAAATGCTTACAATGAACAGAGGCATCCTAGTATTGTTAAGATGAGTATTTTTTGATGTTCCTGTACTGCTGATCTATTTGATCTTATAACGAATACGCTACCACAGTTAGGACTGTTACCTAATAGCGATCTATTATCAGCTATCAAAATATCCACAGAGCTAATCGGGCTCTGAACCATGAAACCACGTAGTCGAAAAATGTTATTCCTTTGATATCCCTGCAAAGATCCCTATGGTTATCTGTTGATATAATAAACTGGTATTGGGAAAGTTTGTATGGAACAAATGTTCTCAAAGTGTTCAATTGCGACCCACTCATCAAAAAATATTGAGAGCCATTGGTATAGAGCTGTGTCTAACTGACCTTGCTAAGGATTGGGATGATAATCTGTAAGCACTGATTATTATTATTTTTTTTTTGGTTTATTTATTTATTTAATTTTCTTGGTATTTTTTCATCTCCATCATCATAGCCAAGAGTGCAATGACTATGGAGGAGCCATGGGGGTATGTAAGAAAATCACTAGCACAACTCTCACGCTTCCCTATCTTGAATGTAATTTTTTTTTGGAATTTTAGCAACGACTTGAACAAACGAAAAAAAAAAATAGATTTGCCTGTCAGGTCAGTGGACAATCGCTCCCTCATCTCTGCACGACCCAGCATCAGTAAAACACAACCTCGCGTTCTGGTGTAGTCCAGCCATGGACAAACTTGGCCCGGGGGTCACATTAGGCCCAGCTGACTGTTGAATCTGGCCCGCGGTCCGCCACTCGTTTCTGAGTTAAATACAGCTCTCTCTCTCTCTCTCTCTCTCCCTCTCTCTCTCTCTCTCTTTGAACTCTCTCAGTGAAGCTGCGGGCTGAGACTTAGTCTCTTAGAGCCCGTGAGATCAGACTTGCCATAGAGCCCAATGGCCAGCAAGCTGCCGAATCCACTATGGCCCGCGATTCACAACTTTTGCCCACCCCTGATGTGTTCTTTATAGGAATTAAAAGTAAGAGTTAAATATTTAATACGAATGAAAAAATAATGAAAATAAGATACACATTATTTACAGTAAAATAATTCTATTATCATCAGTTTTTGAGAGCCATCCATTATCTTGGTTGCAGGGGTGAATAACTCGCCGCAATGAGATAAACCATACAGCCCATACTGGCAGACATAGATATATAAGAGTAGATCGCTTATGCTTATTTAATAGAGACCGAAAAAGTGTTGTATTCGAGACCCCTACTTTAAAAAGAGAAGAGCACAATTCTGTACAGTTCTTTATTTTTTACCGAAAAAGATTTCCTTCCTTCTAATTAAAAAAAAAATCCCCATTCATGCTAGAGGTTGGCGCTTTTAAAATCTACTGATGTGTCCGAAAAAATTATATTTGACGGTTAGTAATAATATAATCAAACAACCGGGTACACAACACGAAGGCATTTTATTTAAAGTTAATTGAAAAAAAAAAGTTTTTGAAAATTTGTCAAGGGAAAACAATGCAAAATGTCTTCTGCTATTTATTTCGGTTACTTAAGGTTTCTATGCGTACTACGTCATCATAGTTGCAAAGAATTTGTAAAAATATATAAGTTATACAGAATTGTTTTTAGTAAAACCGACATGCGTATATTTTCAAGTTCCTGACTATGGGGCAGCCCCGTAGCGTGAAAATTCTACAGCAGGCAGTGGCGAAGAGAGCCAACACGGGCCCCAGGGCAGGACATCATTGCGGGTCCCTTAATAAACAATAAGTCGTGAAAAAATTGACATGGTCGGGGCGGCCGGGTTCCCTTAAAGATGCGGGCCTGCTGGCAATGACCCCACCCCCTGCCCCCCTCGGCGTGCCTGACAGCAGGGGCCAGGCATTCTACAACAGGGGTCAGGCAATAGCAGGGGGGCATGTAATACATTTGACTAAGTAGAGCAAATAAGCAGAGGGGGCCAGAAAAAACCCAAGGCCTCCACACACGTTAAGGGCCTGATTCGCGGTCAAATAATAATACGAAATGACGCGTTCTATTTGTCGACTTAGTACAAATTTATTTTAAATGATTGATATAATTATTCTTTGAAATAAAACTGTTTTAACTTTATATATAACAAAATAACATGCCATTAAAATAATTTCGGAGGGTAAACAAGATTTAAAACGAACACAAAACGATTTCCCGTTAAAGATTTCTTGTGGTGATGTGCGTGCACGCTATCATTTTAACGCTGTTACTGATGTAGCGTTCCTAAAAATAACAACATTTCAAACTGTAGAGGTAAACAATCAAACAAATTTAGAATTTTAAAGCTAAAAAAAAAAATTCTGCTGTAAAAAAAAAAGCATTTGGGAGCGTGTGGAGCCGCCAGATTTTTTCGGCTCCGGCTCCAGCAAAAAGTAGCGGCTTTCGGCTCCTCGGCTCCGGCTCCGGCTCCACAAGCCTGGTTACAAGGGTCTTAAATGAGCGATTTTATTAATTGTGTTTATACTTGCATTGCCTATGTATTTCAGTCAGTATTCTTGCTTGTAACTCTGACAATTTCAATGTTACGTCAGTGTCACAAAACATGATTCCGACTACATGTATTCTGATAAAATGTTTACTAGGCCGAAAGTCTGAAATGTTTATAGTTGTATTAACATAGATTAAGAATAACATGAATATGTTCTATTTAGCTGTAAATAAATGTAAATGATTTCATATTAGTACATTTTTTAATCTTTGTGTAGTTATTTGGCTAGTTCTTTTTCTTACGATTATATAAGAATTCGGTTTTAACCTAAGAAATGTATACATGCAAATATCAATATACTAGATTTGTATTCATTAATATTAATTTATGTCACGTAACGAGGGAAAGAACATAATACCAAAATTTCCGATTTCTTGAAACATAATTAGATTTTATATTTTTTTTTAACAGCAGGTATCAAATACTTAATTGTATAAATGAAAAAAAAATGTTGGTAATGCTGGTAACCTAAAAGAAAACTTAGAATATGATTTTAACTTTTAATAACATATCTCGCAGTTGGCAGTGCCTTGATAAGTTTTGTTAAACATGTTTTACAAATTAAGCTTATTATGATGTCCCATAATAGACTTCTCACCCCTCGTAGTCTTACAGAAAACATTCCTTAGCGTTTCTATTGTTGTCTCCAAAAAAAATCTTTCTCAAAGATTGCAAAGTTAACGTTCATACTAATACAGTGTCGGATCTTCTAGTGTAGTTTATAGTGGGCCTCATACCTTGAAGAGTGTACAAATATCGCAAACTTTTTATCTCAGTCATCTCCATTCTCAGACACCTTTCTCGCGTGATGACGAAACTGTCGTGCCACTCTGTCTTATTAATCCTGGCATCCTTGAATTCGCTACAAACTATGTGCACACGCTTTATCAGGTCTCTGAAATATTCCAGCTCTTGGTAGAACGACGAGTCCTGCGAGCTCAGCTTCCGCTGAAAGATGTTCAAGAAGTGGTCGTAAACTACGTAATCCAATGAGCTGTGAACTTTGTGCGCTACGCGATCGTCGTCGGTGAACGAGAATTTACGCTTAGCTCGATTAACGTTGGAGATTTTATAAATCACGTCCTGTAATCCCCAGCAAAGCTCGCGTTTCAGCAGAAGAAGCGACTCGTCAAAGTATTCCAAAATCATAACGAGGGCGAAATCTTTTTCCAAGATCCGCAAGTATTCCTTGAGCGCGGACTCATTTCGCAAATGCACGTCGCTGAAACCTAGATCCTGCGCAAGTTTATTTTTAGTGTAGGTGAAATTGTGTCCTTTGCTGATGAACTTATCGGGGTTCGACAGAAAAGCTGAAAAGGGTCTAAGCATGTCGAATTTCGGAAATCTGCTCCTCAGCCTGAGGTGGATTTCGTAGTAAAGGAAGGTGGAGACGAATTGGTCAAACGGTTCGCGAAGAATGGTGACGTAGACGGAATCCCGCGGCATGATCTCGCGGAACGCCGTGCGGTTGTAGATGCTGTGGTGGAAAAGGATGTTGTACTCCCGGCGGCCAGCGGGGAGAGGGCAGACCATGTTTCTGCTCATGACTTCGCCAGGCTTGGAGATGTAGTTGTGCGACTTGCCGTTGGGGAGCGTGTTGGGCAAGGCCAAGGTCAGGTTGTTGGCCAGGGCATAGTTGAGGAAGATGATGGCCATCGTGGTGCCGCCCGTCTTGTGGGTCTTGACGAACGCCACGTTCCTCGCTGGGGCGCAGCGTCCGCGGGATAGGGCGCTGCTGAACCAAGGGGAATCGAACAGCGTATGATAAAGCGAAGACGACTCGTAAAGCTCCATTTGAATGGCGTAATAGATATACAGGAATGTCGTCAGAGTCAAAGCGAACATTGTCAGTCTGTGAAAAAAAGGTACTACGGGAGACATTTATAGTTTGAATGGACGCCCTGGAGCTGCTTATAGGGCGTCAGTATTGATTGCACTGTTATTGAAAATGTCATGGATTAAATATTTCGTTATCTTAAATAGCTGTGTTTGTCTAGTGTATCTTAGGACCAATTGTTGTGTACAGGATCTTGTTGTGCCTCTAATTTATCTCCTTCGTTAATTCTTCATATGTCCGCATTCTTTAAGATCAACATCCCAACTGCCTCTTGAACACCACGCACCAAATGACACTTGGGAAAAACACACGCTTATGCACAAAAGCGAACACATGAAATATCCGGTCAGTAATAGGAACAATGTATTCGTAAAAAAAGAAATCATAATTCATCAAATCTATAAAAAGAATGATAACAAAATAAGAATAAAGACAAATAGTGTAGTCACCAACGGCCCAACTTTTACACTCGTCAACTAGCAACTGTCCCATACGACGATGAACTCTTTACTGTCCGCTTCACTCCCTTCTCCACGTTCCCCTACAACCACCTTCCCTCCTAACCCTTGATCTCTTTGACCAAATACAGCCATGCTCCACTGGTCACTCCGGTCACTTTTCAGTCACGACTTTGATCTTCCACCATTTTCACGATCAAACCCACGCCATGCCATTCAAACACGCTAACTGACCCAACATAGCTCTCACACCCAAATATAATAAATATTCTGACATCAGATATTCTGCTGCGCAACTCACAAACTAATACACAACACAATGCATATAGCTACAATTTTATCCATCTTTCCATTTACCAACTAACCTACCTATCTGCTAGCTATCTAATTTAATAGGCCGGTATAACATACCTTAAGAATATCTAATTTAATAGGCCGGTATAACATACCTTAAGAATATCGTCCGCGGTGTCGATACCATTTTTTCAGTAAACTGCAACACATTTACATACTGTAAAACTGTGAAAAGTTAAGACACCTTGAAATATGAAGACGTAACTTCCATTGGCTACTAAAGTCATACACTAATAACGCAATTCTTACCTTTTTTTTTGTTTTTTTAAGAACATATTCTTATATATAAACGCTTCCTTTAACACATTCATTGAGAAAAATATGTACCATATATGCTTATATGCTTAAATAATAAAATCAATAATTATTAGCAACAAAAAACAAAGAGTCTACTGGTAAGTTACGAAAAAAATTAATTCACTGTGACCGACGGTTGAATTATACAACAGAACGGGCGACATGTTTCAAAGTACTTTGATTGACAGGTCGATAACACAGGCTCGATGAGTGGATATCTTTTGAAGTACGTCTGCTAAAACACACTCTCTCGCTCTCCCCTTCTGTCTCTCTCTCTCTAACCACACCTTCCATTCTTTTCTTTTTGCAGAAATACCTTTCTTTAACATCATTTCACTTATCTCTTTATAAGCTACATACATACACAAATAATTTACCTTATAAAGTATGAGTGTCACAACATACAAAATTATTTCACCTTATAAAGTATGTGTGTCACAACATACAAAATAATTTTACCTTATAAAGTATGTGTGTCACAACATACAAAATAATTTTACCTTATAAAGTATGTGTGTCACAACATACAAAATAATTTTACCTTATAAAGTATGTGTGTCACAGCATACAAAATTATTTTACCTTATAAAGTATGTATGTCACAACATACAAAATTATTTAACCTTATAAAGTATGTATGTCACAACATACAAAATAATTGTACCTTATAAAGTATGTGTGTCACAGCATACAAAATAATTGTACCTTATAAAGTATGTGTGTCGCAAGGTCAGGGATCCTCAAACTTGTTTTCCACGGCAACCCGTCGTACTGCGAATCAATTCGTTTCTGCCCTACGCTGCAGGAGAAAAGCCAATAAAACCGCAGTTTGGCGTAAGAATTCGAAACTCATTTCTGTTGGTGGAATGTGTTTCCTAGTTCAGCGTGATTAATAATCGTGCTGCCACCAAATGACCCGTTGGCTTGCTTCTTTTATTTTTTTTTTGAAAATTACATTAATTAATTAAGCCTTGATACATTGGCTGGGAAACGCAACGATATATATTTTTTTTTCATTTAAACAACCAAGAGTTTGAAGAAGGTCTCCAGTCTGCTGAGCTATGATGGGATACCCGTGGAGATATATCAAACCACATGGGGGTACAGTCACGGTCAAGATTGAGAACCTCTCAACCAGTCGACCTTGACGGTGTTTAGTCGTAAATCCTACCAGTCAATACACTTTCAGGTCACACTCGCGTGAGTCTATACTAATTTGCAAATAATTTTTGTATTAGAAGTAAAAGTGGCGTTGATGACGCTGCCTGGTGGGGGTGTGTGAGGGGGGGGTGGGGGTTTGTCGCCGCGCCTGTGTTAGCCACGCGACGCCCTCAGTTTGTTGTGGCTGTGTAGCCTTGTCTCATCTTATAGCTCCGTCCTTACGGGGTTGTGCAGATAGACTTTTTACTAGTTATGTTTTACAATACGGTTACCCACTGGCTCCGTATACGTCTAGGCGTACTAGGTATTTTTTTTTCGGGATACGTCTAGCAAACTTTGATGACGTCAGTAAACAGAATGAATGAGAACTCTTATTTACTGCAGACGTTGATGACGTCATTTACTGTTAATCATCGGAGATATATTTTTTTGGGACCATCAATAGATATTGCTCCACACCCGAACCCTATCCCTAACCCTATCCCTAACCCTAACCCTAACCCTATCCCTAACCCTATCCCTAACCCTATCCCTAACCCTATCCCTAACCCTATCCCTAACCCTAGCCCTAACCCTAGCCCTAACCCTATCCCTCACCCTATCCCTAACCCTATCCCTAACCCTATCCCTCACCTATCCCTAACCCTATCCCTAACCCTATCCCTAACCCAAACCCTAACCCTAACCCTATCCCTAACTCTATCCCTAACCATATCCCTAACCCTATCCCTATACCTAATCCTGAAAAAAAAATCTGAAAAAAAATATGTCTCTAAGCGGAATAGCTACAATGTTAATGTATAATCAGAAAAAAATTGCTGGGTTATGCAATTTCCCGCGAAAAGAAAATAACTTTAAATCATAAGAGTTCATTCTGTTTACTGACGTCATCAAAGCTTGCTAGACATATCCCGAAAAAAAAATACGTAGTACGCTTAGACGTATCCGGAGACCGTGCGTGTTACTGTTAGGCCAGTACATTACATGCAAACAAATTGCTGACTATCATTATATTATTCAGTTAAATAATATCTCTATTTTATCACCGTATTAGATCATGCATGAATCTCTACGTGTTACTATTAGATCAAATAATTAGCCAATAATAATATAATAATATTAATGAATGTTTTAAAAGTGAAACCTTTTACTGCATGCCGCCATTGATGAAAAATGTTCTCTCTAGATTTAGAGAGTTTTCTTAAAAACTATGACCTTTTTAAAAGTACATCATATGTATTATAAAATTCGGAATAATTATTGCTCATTTATATTTTGGAATAATTTAATCTTTCTTTCAACAAGGATTTTTTTAAAAATAAATTAAATACTAAAAAAACAACAGGTTAAATTTTATAACATTCTATGTCCGAATGATTGATAACTTGCCACGGTGTGATATTGGATAGAGTTACAATTTATTATGGCGAGAAGTCAATTCCTAAAAATAATCCATTATAAATAGCCAATGTCACAAGTTGATCAAGTGTAATATCGTAATACGACGCCGACCCCCCCCCCTTCCCCCTAACAATTTCTCCCTTTGGTCGCTTGGACAGTTTCATTAGTGAGCGGATAATAAACTATCAACATTAGATTCATTACATAATGCGGGTCATCTTACGACCAGAGTGCAAAGTTCATAAACGGGGGTGGAAGGGACTGGAAAGGAAAGACTGAAAATCCGTACGTAAATTAATAAGTGTGTGAGTTAGTTGTCTAATCTCTTCCTCCACCACCACGACCTCTCCCACCAAGCATCAATTGACGGTCATTACCTAAAAGTGAAGGGAGTGTGACCAGAGTGTTGTCACTGACCCTTGGTAAGCGGATCAGACGTGAATCAAGTAGTTCATTTACAGGTATAGGTGAAGGCTGGTAGTTGGGGATAACTGAAGACTGGACAAGGCAAGGTATCAGACGTGGAACTTGTGAGCCAGGGGTGAATATGAAAATTCTGACCGACACTTCTTAATTAAGTTATCATTGACGGAGCTATGACCAAACTTGCTAAAATGTCCATTGAATGCGGGCGAGATGCGGGAGCATACACGACGCATTTCGTATGTCGTCGTGTTTTTTTCTGATGAGTCCCTGGTGTTCTGTGTCCCTGGTGTTCTGTGTCCCTGGTGTTCTGTGCCCGAATGTTTTGATACAGCATGTACACCATGAGTAAAGCTGAATGAGAGAAACGAGAGAGGGCTAGAGAGAGAGAGATATCTGAGAGTTATATATCTGAGAGAGAGAGAGAGTTGAGAGAGAAAGAGAGAGAGACAGAGATTTGAGAGAGAGAGAGAGAGAGAGAGGGAAAGAGCTGAGAGAAGGAGTGCTGATAAATAGAAAGAGTGATAGAGAGAGGGAAAGAGCTGAGAGAAGAAGTTCTGAGAGAGAGAGAGAGAGAGACCTATATGAGAGAAAGAGAGAGAGAGCTTTGAGAAAGCGTTTCGGGTGCGCCCGGGATGGAGTGAAGAGGGTTACAGATGGTCGGCTTGTTTGTTTACCAATTACGACGGTTTCTCATTTCTTAATATAAAGATTTCTTTCCAATGTTCCTTATTTTGAGGGTTTCCAGTGACTTTCTTAACAAGTTTTAGCGGGTTTAACAAGTTTTGGCGGGCTTAACAAGATTTGGCGGGTTTAACAAGTTTTGGCGGGTTTCCTCTGCTAATGACGCCCCTGCCAATAATTCTGTTCAAACGTAATCTACAACAGCTATTTTATATATATATATATTCTCAATCAATCTGACGTAATTGTAATCTGAAACAATGTTACAATTTACGACGTTCGATTGGCATTTTTTTTTTAAATGCTGACACAGAGAAATAGATTTTTTTCTTTTAAAAGATTTAAAAATATTTCACGCATCGTTAAATCTGTCAAGAAATATTTATTTACTTTTAAATCATGTGCTCAGACATACTTAACCACTCGGTAGAACTAAATCAATACTACGACACGTTAAACTTACTTTGAGAACGAACGAGCATTATTATTGTTATGCTTTGAAGTCTTGTGAGCTTCATTTAATTGTATCCACTCGCTTAGTTCATAAAAAAAAAACATTAAATACATAAATAAAATAAATAACAAAAAAAAATTACTTTCTTGTATTAATCATTAATACATCACCAGAAACCATGCCAACTATCAATATTTTATTTCATCTTACGATTGTACAAAAATGAAGTTGAAATCTAAAATTTGGTTGAAATGTATTCTCGGTGAAATAGTTAATACAAATTTTGGGCGACCTACTTAATATAAGCCCCGCGATAAAAAAGAAAAAAAACAAACAAAAACACATTAGGTCTTAGCCTAAAACAATGAGACATTTTGATTTCTTTTGATCGTAACCCAACATATTTATTTTTTAATAATGTCATTAATGTAAGCGCAGTGGGTAGTGAACGTTACCATACATTGAATGGCTGTGACATATGTATCATAAGCTCAAACAAAACGATTTTCTGTGTATTATTGGCCACATATTGTACGTAGGCCGCTAACGCTAAGTAGGCCGCTAACCCTAAGTAGGCTGCTAACACTAAGTAGGCCGCTAACGCTAAGTAGGCCGCTAACTCTAAGTAGGCCGCTAACTCAAAATAGGACGCTAACACTAAGTAGGCCTCTAACTCAAAGTAGGCCGGTAACACTAAGTAGGCCGCTAACTCTGAGTATGCCGCTAACGCTAAGTAAGCCGCTAACGCTAAGTGCTGCTAAATTATTTTAGTAAGATTTTAAAAAAAAAACTATTTGCTGAATCTTTTTTTTTCTCTTTTAATATTTACTTGTGCGCACCAAGTTACTCGCCATTAAATTTATGCCCATAAATATAAAGGAAAAAAACAATTAAAAAAACACGCCCCCCCCCCACCCCCCACCCCAAACCCTTTACCAACAAAATAAGTATTGTCTAAAAAATATAAATTGGCCATTTGAGTCATTTAGTTTAAACAGAGTAGCCCCCCCCCCAATGCAGAGGAGTACCTAGGGTTGGGGGAGGAGGGGGTCCAAACTCAAAAGTCCCCCCTTGGACCCCCCAGATTGAGTGAGGGCCCCCAACATTTTTTTTTACTTTAATATTAAGTACATTATGTCATATCATGGTTTCGTATGTCAAAATGCCGGGGCCCCCAAAGAGGCCAAGCCCCCCCCGTCGGGCCCCCAAATCCCTAGGTTCGGCACTGCACCCCATGTTTGGCTGGACTGTCGTATTTGAGTGGCTGTCCTGCGTACGGTCAGTAAATCAATGGACGGTGGTCAAACGGGTAGGCTCTTAGTAGCCATTGTTGCGGTGTCTTTGTTACATATGATTTGATTTTGTCTAATGTTCGCGGTGTTTCCCCCATTCTAGCTGTGGTGTGGGATGGGCATTGGTGGGAGGGGAGCATCATGCTCCGGGCGCTACTCACAAAGGGTTGCCAAATGGTGCATTTTACATATAACATTATAAAGTTTTCGAATGGAGGGGGTGGGCGCTAAAGGGGTATTAAAAAATGTATTGTTTCCCGGGCGCGAGTTAAGCCCACCGCGGCACTGTCAATATTTGAACCTGGACAAACATAATAATATAAAAATAACTTAAAATGTCCAAAAAAAAACAACAAACAAAACAATGAATTCATTTAACCTTACAAGCTATTTATAGAAATTATCATCACTAAAACAATAAGCGTGGGCGCCCATTTAGATATATAGATTAGTTATTGATATATATTGCTGCAAATAAACTAATGTGAAGATATATATATATATATATATATATATATATATATATATAATACATAATCGTCTAGCCTGGCGTACGTACGAGCGAGCATGTGTATAACTTCCGCGGCTAGAAATAGTCTGGGGAATTCCAAAATTTTAGTCTCACTCAAGGGGAGTTAGCTCTTGCTTGGCTAAAAAAAAATACTTGCCGGTCCGGGTACCGGGCCTTTGATCTAATATATATATATATATTTATGTATAAGAG
>JAGDYQ010000170.1:421883-451700 GCA_021962125.1 Bulinus truncatus | reverse complement strand
TAGATAGATAGATAGATAGATAGATAGATAGATAGATAGATAGATAGATAGATAGATAGATAGATAGATAGATAGATAGATAGATAGATAGATAGATAGATAGATAGATAGATAGATAGATAGATAGATCCGGATGGATGGGTGGATAAACTTAATATTGTTAGACGGAGAGAGACAGAGAGCGACAGAAACAGAGAGAGACAGACAGAGATAAAGACGGAGAGAGAGGAGAGAGAGAGAGAGAGAGAGAGAGAGAGAGAGAGAGAGAGACTGATAAAAGATATATATGCATACAATAGTAAAAGAAAAAAAAATTACTTTTAGTTGATGTTATTACAGAACATATTGTAAGTCGCTGTGTAGCCAATAAACATAAGAGAATATTTTAAAAACCTTTTACCCAATAATTTCATCACAATTAAATACCCAGACATCTAGAAACAAACTGTACATGTTGGTCAATAGACTAAGCTTACTATAGAACACTTTCTTCATATTTTTTTTTTGTAAATTCTACATGTGCATGTTGTTACATGAGATAATCATAGACCAAAAATATTAAATTATACGAAAATTCAAAGTCAACGAACCTTCTTTCCATTCCATATAACTATTAGTATAACACACATATTACAGTTGTTGAATCCAATACACCTCATTACAAGTGTAAGCAAGGCTGTAATTTACTGTCCAATTGGTTCGTCGCGTAAGTAATGTAACATTATTTACCTCTGTAACAGATAATTATTAATGTAGGTTTCCAGTTTTACATTTTGTTAATATTACGCAAGAATCAATACTTGATGAAATTACTCAATAATGAGTTTTGATGTATAGTTTACTCTCATCTTTGTACATGCGCAGCACAGTTGATAATTACATACTATTATTACTATTCAAATGACATCATTTTAAAAATTATAACTGTCCAGAGAGTCACCGAGTAATTATTTCTGACAATACGGTAATTGCCTTTTTTTTTCAAAGAAATTCGATAAAGAAGTCACGTGACCTTGACCCCTTGACATGCCTATCAGGGAGATAATAGTTATAATGTATTTCCAGTTAAAAAAAAAAATTCACATATCATCGGTTGACAAATGATAATTTGTATCTTATATTCCCCCCCCCCCCTCCCACCCGTAATAGCCAAGGGACTGCGGAGATAAAGTTCAAGATAGTTTACAGACTTAGAACAGGTAAAGGTAGTTGAATAGTTTAAGGTAGACGGGAACGATTTCACAAGACAGTTGCTTTTTATTTTTTTTTTGTGTTTGGCAAAACCGAAAGCGCAATAATGCAGCACATACAAACATTGAGATAAAAGTAGATACTTAATACATGCATTTGTGAAATTTCTTAGTTAGAAGAAATAATTTATTTTAAAAAATATGTCTTACTTTTTCGATTTAACAATAGAATTTGCATATTTTTGAATTTAATAAAAAAATTGTAACAATAATACTATAAAAAAATTTCATAGACTTTATGTATGCCCGGTGAAATATGGGACCTCCTTGTTATGTTTGGCGTCACTCCCTTGCACCTTGTGAGTCACCTTTCGGGACTGGTCGCTAATTTACTGAACATGGTCATCATGTCCAGGGTCGGGCTGTCCAGCAGCATGAGCGTTGAGCATTCTCTCTGGCCTTCACCGACTTCTTCGCGGCGGCCGTAGAGCTGGCCATGTACTCCTGCTGCCTGCTGAGCTACATCTACCCTGATTACCGCATTGACCTCTGGACAGTTGGAACGATCACCGTCGGCTGGGTACAGGACCCCGCGTACTTCATCTCCAACTGGATCATCACCTTGATCTCATTCGAGTGGTGCGTCTCAGTCGTTCTGCCCTTTCACGTGAAGATCATCTTCACCAGGACGCGCAGCATCTGCGTCATAGCGTTGATCTGGTTAACGTTCACCTTCCTCGTCTCCCCCGCTTGCCGCCACGGAAATCCTCACCTGGGAGACGGCTCCGCACGACAACAACGAGGGCCGCAACCGCTCCGACCAGCCCCTGAGATGATTCCAACGGCGCAGTTCACCGATAAGTCTGACGCAGCCATATTCCTCATCGACGTCGTATGCACCATCTCGCTGACGCTGGTGTACCCCAGACGGCGCTTTTCGTATGCACGGCGACGATGATTTACTCGCTGAAATCTTCGTCGACGATCCGCCGCTCCGGAAAAACGCATCCAGATTCAATCGCCACCTTATCTTCTAAAGAAAAGCGATTGGCCAAGGTGGCCATAACTCTGGCCATGATACTGACCGGATGTTATATCCCTAGATACGTAAACATTATTGTGTACTATACGCTCCCAGGTTTATTCGCCGACTCCAGGTTTGATAACTTTGCTTGGAAGTTTACCAGTTTGTGTGTTTCGGTGAATTTATCAAGTAATTTCTTTTGTGTATATGAAACTGAACGCCAAATTTCGAGATTGTTTTAAACGAATTTTCTCTGTGGGTAAATGGTCCTCCAAGAAATAGATCTAGTATGCCAATATTATAAAATGTAAAAAGTATTAAAAAAAAAATGAAACGTACTATTTATTTTTACGAAAAAATAAAGTATAATTCTTAAATAATCTTTAAAATATAAAACATCAAAGGAATTGAACTATTTTTAAAAATATTATTATGCATTATTTGAGTTTACTGGTAACTAATTATCAAAGAAATTTGACAATATATTAAATAGGCTACTAGTTGTACCCTGGAAAATCTTTGCATAGAGTTATATTTCCTTATGTATGAAAAGTAGGCTGGGTTATTTTTGGTTTCGACTCATCCGATTATTTAATTTTTGTCTTTTTTACAATTTGTGATAATGTGTTGTAGAAATTATATATATATATATATATATATATATATATATATATATATATATATATATATATATTTATATTACGCAATAATTTCACATTTTGGCCCTTGGTGTTTATATTTGAAAACCGCAGAAATTATTTAAGACTTTAAATTTTGTGCCAAACATTTGAATGAATCGAAACGCCAGCAAGACACTGCAATATAATTATGTTAAATGCTGCAAGTTGTTCACTTTTAGACATCATTTTATGGGTTTTCTCTTATGCAATAATGATGACTTATTGATAGGGGGAGAGAAGAATGGAGGGGGGGTTGACTGTGGAAGTTGTAGGCAGTCGTCTAGTTCTTTTGTTGATACTATAGACCAGGGGGTGAGCAAACGCATCTCTGTCTACAATACTTAAAAAAAGCATGCTCTGTCTGTCTGTCTGTCTGTCGGTCAGTTCGTCGCAGTACAGATAACCTATAAAATCTGGTTTGGTTTGTTTTCATCGTAAATCGTGACGCATGAAAAGTCAGTCGTTTCTGTAATAGCATAATCTAATAGTCATGCATGGACATTTATATTAAGTGATACTGCGCGGTGCCCTTTCTTTCATCTCTACCATGGCCGTGGAAGCACAGACTGTAGAAGTACTGCGGGAGACGTGACTCACCATGACCGTGGAAGCACAGACTGTAGAAGTACTGAGGGGCACGTGACCCACCATGACCGTGGAAGCACAGGCTGTAGGAGTTCTGCGGGGCACGTGACTCACCATGACCGTGGGAAGCACAGCTGTAGAAGTACTGAGGGAGACGTGACTCACCATGACCGTGGAAGCACAGGCTGTAGAAGTTCTGCTGGAGACGTGACTCGCCATGACCGTGGAAGCACAGGCTGTAGAAGTACTGAGGGAGCACGTGACTCACCATGGCCGTGGAAGCACAGGCTGTAGAAGTTCTGTGGGAGACGTGACTCACTATGACCGTGGAAGCACAGGCTGTGAGGAGTTCTTATGGGAGACGTGACTCCACCATGGCCGTGGAAGCTTTAAGGCTGTAGGAGCCCTGGTGTGAGACGTGACTCGACATGACCGTGGAAGCACAGGCTGTAGAAGTTCGTGCGGGAGACCGTGACTTCGCTATGACCGTGGAAGCACAGGGCTGTAGAAGTTCTATGGAGACCGTGACTCAACTATGACCGTGGAAGCACAGGCTGTAGAAGTATTGGGTGGAGACGGGACCCACCATGACCGTGTAAAGGAACAGGCTGTAGAAACATTGCGGAGTATCGTGACTCACCATAATCTGAGATAACTCAGTGGATCTCATAGAGATTAATCCTGGATCGACAGTTTGAATCGGCATAGCAAGTGAATATTCGAACATACTTCATTTTATTTTTTCGACATAGGATGAAACCTTCAGATACATGATTTTAAAGGATCAAACGGAGACTAAATTTCCTAACATCTATATTTATATATCCTAGGATAATGGTATTTTGTGTCTATCTGCTATTATTTACATTAAACGTCTACATCCTGCCAAAAATGTGTGCAATTCGCCCTTTAATTACGGAATCTTGAAAGTTCTTTCAAACGGATTTTTTCTTTATTGTATAAGGATACAAGCGCAAGATCTGTGTTTCTTTCCTGCGGTGTTATACGAACGTATTTTAAAATCATCTTGATTTGAACTTGAACATTAATCGTTGAGTAATGGATGACCACGACTAAACACAATTCACGACCCTTAACTTGGATTGACCCATCATGACCTGATATCTATCTGATGATGACATGACGTATCTAGAATCTTTGTATCGAAATTACTTCCTTCACGGGATTTGGTTCATTTGCTGGTTTGTGTTCATCAAAGAACTCAACATGGTCATCTTCTTTATATGATGTGACCTGTTGGTATCTGATGCACTAGTGACCTTCACTACAGTCGGTCAACAGTGGGGGGGTGGGGGTTCATAATTAGTTCATCACCACGCCCTTCCCCTCTCTCCCACTCCCCAACCTAGTATCGCCGAGACAGGGGAACGCCAGGGGCGCCATCGCCCCCACCCAAGAGCACTCTTTATAAACTCATTATAGCCTTACAGCAGGCAGACGAAATTAGTATGCACTCTTGATTGATCCTTATCGAAAAAAACATCTTAAGTCTAAATAGCAACAATAAAGACACTGAGCGCTCCGTAATGTAGCATTGGTGGTCTAGTGGTAGAATACTGCCTGTTGATGCGGGTGACCCGGGTTCTGATTCCCGATCGAGGGCAAATTAATTCACTTATTGATTCAAAAATAAATGTTCTCACACTAAAAGTAGTCTAGAGTATTACCATTAAATTTGTATGAAAATAAATACTACTAAAATTATTTAACAAATGTTAATAAATAGATCGTATTATGATGAAACTTCTCAACTTATACCAATCAAATAATTTCTCAGTTAATGGGAACCGGATCCATTGTGAATAATTTATACCATCTAAGAAAAAAAAACTAAGTTAACTGTACCCTACTGGTTTTTCATCAGGGGCGATGGGTGCACTGCATCATACAGGTTGGTTGTGGTTAGCATAACAACTACTTACCCCCAACTTAAAGAAACCAGCCAATTACCTGCTCTAACACCAGATGTTCTTTCTCGTAGTCGTTATCTCTGTAATCGTACACAGTTTACTATAATCCATTAAATTTTCGAGTTGCTAGGGATTATTAGAACATTTATTTTGGTCAGCTCTGTTAACAGAGGGCCAAACAATTCTACCATTTTACATGTTTCTAATGCTGAAGCGTTAAAGCTAAAGGCACCTGAATGTCTTGTGTATGTCATCCAGTACATAAAAGTTGACGCTTTGGAACACATTTGCTGGTGCAGCTAGCGATGAACGCTTAGGCCTAGACGTTGCAGCAGGCAGCAGGTTCTCCGTCCAAATCGGGGTCCACCACTATCCGCCCAAGAGCAATAAAATATGGGCTTTTAAAAAGAAGTACCTGTCGTAGCATCTACAGCTTCAGATATGATACAGATAGAATGGGCGAGGCGATCGCCTATTTAGGAACTTCAACCTGTCCTTAAGAACGCAAGGGGCAAATTATATATATATATATATATATATATATATATATAGATATATATGTATATATATATATATAAAGATTTTAATTAAAACACACGATAACACTAGACGAAAGGTTACACGGTCTAGTAGTCCCTACCTTACCAAATTTTATGTATACCACTGTTTTCTAGATTGTTTTTTGCGGATATATAATTTTGAGCAACAGGAGCAATACGTATTACGACCAGCTATCGGTGAATATACAAACATCTAGATGTTGTGAATGTGCCATGTATTTTTAATCATGTCTTGACATTAACCATAGAATGAGCGTTGTTTAACATGCGAATCTTCGCCATTATAATAGACAAATATTTACTTGCTTTACCGCTTGATTTGTTATTTGGGTTATTCCCCTTAGGCTGAGTGTTGGTGTTCTGGTCTGTATGATCTGTTTTTTTTTTGGTACGGTCGAGCATGCAGTGGTGACAGTTTAGACCTGTTCAGCCGTGTTAGTCATTGGTCTCGGATCACATGACACTGTAGGGGGTCAGTCTTACGTCGTGGTCTCAAGGGGGACAACCCGAATACTTTTCAAGGGCCTCAGGCCACATGAGATGCTAAACCCTTTCGGGGCCCCGTCTCCAAGGAAAAGCAATTTTATGTATATAAGTCATAGATAGTCTTAAGTCGCCAAAGCACACGATATGTATCTAAAATATGTTTCAATGTTTCTTTTAAAATATGAACACATTTTCATGGTAAAATATTCAGCACTTACTTAACGTCCTCCTATATATATATATATGTATATATATATATATATATATATATATATATATATATATATAGATTACACACCAAAAAAATACGCACCGAGACAAAAAACTAATCTGATCTTTGTACTCTAAAAAAACTATACTATTTTGTCAACCTATATTAACTAAATGATTGGTGGAACTCACATCACATAATTGACTTTATTTGTTAAACTGAATATAGTTTAGAATGTGTTAATGATGAAAAATAAAATGTCATTTTACTGAGAAACTCGGCGGCTTTTTTCAATGTTGTTTCCCCGTAGAGAAGGGTGAGGTGGGTGGGGGTTACTTTGAATCATGGATGTAAGTCAAAACTTTCTCTAAATGTAGGTCAAGAGAGTAGCCAGAAATCTTAAGAATTAATTAATCGAGGATATATATACATACATGCAATTGATTCTATTCAGTATATTATTCTAATCTATGAAAACCATGAACATGTATCTTTAAAGGATTTATATATTTCATTATCTAATAAAAGTGTAACATTCGATTGTATATGCAAAGTGGGAAATAGTACATCTAATAAGTTTCCAAATATAAGTAACGAACTTATTAGCTCATATAAGTGAATCAGGCACTGTACTTTAGTTTCAACCAATCAATACAGCAATGTACGCTTACTTACAGAATCACCGAAATCGAGTTTATTGATTTTGCTGACCCATGGCATATGCCTGCTGCAAATGTTCTTGAATATTTTGAGCTGCAGTTTGGAAGCACTGTGTTCCTTTCAAGTAGACTGAACAAATATTTGTCCGCTGTCGTGGTTCATCGGAGATCATTTGCTCCTACGTGAGATTAATGGTAGAATGTAGACGAGATTTCTTTAGAAACTTTTGTTCACATACCTTACTTTCAAAACTTAAAATAACAAAACATTTTTACCATGTTTTTTTTCCAATCGTCTGTCCAATTCCAAGACATAGATGCAGACCTTAGTGTATTAATTAAAATTGAATTGGCGTATTAAAAACAATTTGCTCATCATTAAAAAACGTCTTCAACTTTGACAAAAGTGATATTGATGCAAGTAAATATCAGTTTGGACTTGAAAAAACTGTTCTTCAATGTCAATGTTGCCAGATTTTTAACGGAAACTGCCGAAACTAAATACGAAACCCAAAAAAAAAAAAACGCGCCAGATATATCAAAGTTGAACGGAATCCCAAAATGTACTTCTATTTAAATATTGTTTTGCGATTATTTGTTTTTTCATTTATGTGATGTAAAAAGTTGAGCTGCCAAATACCCCGCCAACCAGCCGTAGTGACTGCCAAGGACTCCCCCCCCCTCCAGCCCCCCCCCCCCCGAAAATCAACGCCTTGGCTGGCTGTACACCTAACAATCTGGCAACACTGTGCAATGTTGTAACTTTCTTGGCCAGATTTGACGCTCGTGTTGCATGACGTGTACACTGTCATGAACTAGGCCGCACCATACATTCAGAACATAATGGCATTAATTCTCTTTTTTGTATAGCATTCTCAATCTATTTATAGTTTACTTCTATACAGTGTATCATTTGTAGTCACGTATTTCTTAATCAGACAGGATATTAATTGTCACCCCAATTATAACCATTTAAAATCAATTAATACAGATTTTCCAAAACAGAAAATTCGCCAACTTGGCAGGTCGCAAAAAAACGCCATAATACACTGAAAAACAAAGAAACATTTTTTTCTATTACAGTTTTGTTGGCCCGCCGGCCTCCCAACGAATAAGCCACCCCCCGCACTAAAAAGGGTCAGACAAGGCGGCCCGGCCAGGTCAAAAACATGTAAAGTTTAGTAACTGAAGATGGGAAACATCAATCAACTAAAGATGAAGAAATGAGTAAATACTGAAAATTGAACTGTGATAAATTTCTTGCTTAGTTTCTTTTTGAAAATATTCACGTTCAAATATCGCTAAAAGTGCTGCCATGAACCAGTACCATCTCTTAAAACTTTGGCAAAAACCATATTCAGAATGTTTTTGACCAAAAGACTCAGTACCAGAAATCACCTGACTTTGCATGTTAACAAACTATAAAAATTTCAGGAAGATCTCCAAGAGTGTCGGAAAACACCACTGATGAGTTGATGTGGAATGACCCTATAGTCTCTGTCACATACACACTGAAAAGGTCATCAGTAAACAACCGTTATATGTTTACATACATTTATTTTAGATCTATAATAGCCGATATTGGTTAAAGGTTAGAGTATTCATACTCAGTTACTACTCTAAATAAAAAATAAAAAAAAAAATAACAAGACTCAAAGCAAAGCAATGTTTACAAGGGTTGTCGTTATTTCGGGTGAATCAGAGAGAGAGAGATTGAAAGAGAGAGAGAGAGAGAGACGTCTAGCTATGTCTATTTACAGAACTTTTTTTTAAATTACAACAATCCTTTAAGAATAATCAGCGAATCAAACACATTTAATATTATAATCATGAGACAGACTTCTTCGCTTTGAAGTTGATGAATTTAACAGAAAAGTCTGATAATCATGTTTATTTTACACTGCGCCATAACCATTGTGTAAACATTAACTTGAGCAAATGTATGCCAAGATTAAATAGCTCAAGTATATTTACAGCAATAATAGTTTCTATGGGAAGTCAACTATTGCAAATTTCTCTTAAGTCAATTTACTAATGCACAAATCGTTACGGTCTGTTGATTTAGTCTTGGAGGCTACAGGTACATATATTGGTGGTTGGTTACTTTAAATGGCAAACAATAGCAATCTTATATTTTTTTCACTTCAGAATCATAGAACTCATGTAATATCTAGTCTTCTTACATTTTAATATATAAATAAAAATATAACTATGACTAAATGATGACAAGAAGCAAAAAGTCATAAAAAACCGTGCAAGAATAAAAGTGATAATTGATTTTGTAAAAGTTTACACTAAATATAAAATATCTTATCTTAGTGAAAAATATTTATGAATCAATAATTTAACTATACATTACAAATTGATTTATTAAAGTAGCAATAGACCGAGGTTATAAACAAATGCAAAGCCTGTTATTTAAAAAAAAAGTAAAATTTCATTTTAATTTCACTCGATAACTTTGTTTTAATAAAGAGTTGTTGTTTTTTTTTGTCGTAGGTTGTTAAGAATGATCTTCATTTCTGTCTCTATTCATTTATGCTTAGATCTTTGAAATTCAGCATGGGGTACTTGAACAAGACGGCCGTTACCGCTGAGGTGGCCGCTGGTTGGATTGACCAATCAGTGAAACGGTACATCTCTGATGAGGAAATGGTGTATCTCAATTTGTCACTGACCATTACCTTACACGGGCTGCTGTCCATGGCTGGTGCTGTGTCCAACTCAATCAACATGGTCATCTTCTGTAAACTTGGACTCAAGAACAGCATGACGGTGGGACTATTCGCTCTGTCTTTTACAGACTTTGTGGTGACCATCTTCCAGTTGGCTAGCTGCTGTTCTTATCTGGTCAGTTTCATTTATCCGAGCTGCCCCGTTGACTCCTGGATGTTGGGTGGGTACCTCTTCGCCTATGTGCACTACGTATCGTACCTGATATCATGTTGGATTACAACAATGCTGTCTGTAGAGAGGTGTTTCTGCGTTGTTTCGCCGTTCACAGTCCGTCGGGTCTTCACGCGAAAACGGTGCGTTATCGCAACGCTGGTGATATATTCAGTTCACATCGGTGTGCACACGCCTATTTTCGCCTACACTCAATTCGAGTATACTCTCGTCGATGTCTTGGACAGCGAAAACTCCACGGGAAAATTTGTACTCAAAGCGAAATTTAGCGAGATTTCGGCCAAGTGGGTGCTACTATCCGACATAATCGCAGGAGTCGGACTCTCTCTTCTTTCCCAGACCATTCTTCTAGTGTGCACAGTGTGGACAGTCTTGTCTCTAAGATCATCATCTTCAATTCGAAATTATTCCTCCAAATTTAAGCACCGATATGAAGGTATGGAATCGCAAGTAAAGATGTCACCGAAAGAGAGAAAGATGTCCACAACTATTTTGTCACTGGCTATTATATTGACCGCTTGTAACACCCCCAGGTTTACGGCAACGGCAGCATATCACATTCTTCACGGAATGACTCTTGCGGCTTTTCGCAACCTCAAAGTCGTAATGTGGGAAGGCTCCTATTTCTTCGCCACAGTGTGCTGTACGTGTAACATCTTTGTTTACGTCAAGCAGAATTCTAAATTTAGACGTGTGTTTAAAGAATGGTTTCATTTGAAAAAAAAATAAGTACTACGTAAGAAATTTTATATAGCCGTGTATCTCCTCTCTTTCTTTCTATTTGCCAAAGAATTGCTATCATTCTATCAATCTATTTATCTATATTTCTATTATATAATACTTAATCGTCTAACCTAGGCGGTTAGACCATACGTTCGACCGTCTGTATAAAAATAGTCTGGGGAATTCCAAAATTATAGAAAACGTATTAACCAAGGCGGTTAAACTTCAAACCATATTAATCTGAGAGTATGTTTGGTCACCGTTTCTTGTAAATTAATCTATGAAATCCATGAAGTATATAAACCGAAAGGACAACTTGCGCACTAAATGAGAGTATGTTAAGTATAATTCCTCTTTTGAATAAAAAATGAAATAGAAAGAAAATAAAAAAAAAAAAAAGTACAACCAGCAGTACCCTTCCTACTCTACGGTATATACATATATATAAGCATACTTATCAATTCAACGTTCTTTTTTCCCCAATGCCTACATAAACTCGCATCACCTAGTGATATAATAGAGACCGCAACAATAAACACACACACACACACCGGCATCCTCTCTTAATTAATAATGTATGGAAAGGTCACAGAAGGTAACAAGGAAAGTTGTTAACAAATATTCTATTTATAGCTACACTTAGAGTCGTTCTGTGTAGGTCACTTCCCACCCATTCCCCCCCCCCACCCCCACCACCACCACCCCCGCCGATAATGTTGTTTCAGACGACCTTTCCCCACTTCCCCCCCCCACCCCCCCAAGTTGGCGTAAAACAGACGAATGTCCTCTTTGTTTAAAAAAAAAAAAATTTTGTATATTTGAAGACTGTTGTTTGCTTTTTCTTTTTTTTTTTTTGTTCAAACTAGCTCATTTTAATTACAATCAAATAATAAAATAATAATAAAATGCTTGGAATTAAAAACCAGCAGAGATATATTTTCTAAATCGTTTATATATAAATTGACAATCATCTTTAAGCAGCTGCACATGGCGTCCTATCAGTGAATTAGCGAGGGCGAAAGTGAACTCGATATACAAATAAAGGGTAGAGGCTTAAATCCCTGGCAACGCCACAAACATTCTCTTGATGACTTGGGAGAAGAGATGGGCGCCTTCCGTGTCTATGAGCCCCCCACAGTGAGGGCGTATGAAAGCACAACAGATATAGGTCTGTTGATGTGTCCATTATTCCTCTCCCCCTCCCCCCCTACCCAAACGACCACGTCGGTTAAGGGTAATGTTGAATTGTACGCAACAACTATAAGCAGTGATGTAGTATTTCGGTGATGCCTGGCTAGCCAGACACTCCACTCTCTCTCTCTCATAGGAAACAACCTTCCAAACATAACCTTTAACCTGTGAACCCTGAACTTTGATACTAAATCTCGAATGCACTTATTGTGTGTGTGTGTGTGTGTTTGACTTTGTTATCATTCAGGACCGGGGTAGAAATGAGATTTTATTTGAGTTGATAGTTAAAATCTTGATTTCAACTTTTTAGCTACCTTGCTAGCTGATTGGTCAAAATATTTCATTGATCCCTCAGAGAGAGCCAAACAGTCGATTCAGTTTATTCGAAACTGAATGTCCAGTGCAGTACACCATTTTTAATTTTTATGACGTCTGTTTGTTATGTGTATTGAGATCAAATTGACATGGGAACCGGAAGTTTACATATCATGAACTGTACGGGAATCGGAAGCTTAAATATGATGAAAGGTTTCGGAATCGGAAACGATCCCGTCGGAATCGGAAATTTAAATATCATGAATGGGATCGGGATCGGAACATATATTGTTATTGTAACCAGCAGTTTAAAACAAAAGATCAGGGATGGTTTCGATACAAGTAAATTAAAAAAAAAAATACTTGACACGGTCAGATCTCTCTAGATAACAAGAATCTACATATACTGACAGAAGAAGAAAAGAAGGGAAAGGAGGGGAGAACAAAAGAAGAAAGAGGGGGGGAAGGAGGGAAAGGGGGAAAGGGAGGGGGAGAACATTAACAAGAATCTACATATACTTGCTAGAAGTATAAACAAGATCATTGAAAGCCAGTGGTACGAACATTAACATGAATGTACATATACTGGCTAGAAGTATAAACAAGATCATTGAAAGCCAGTGGTACAAACATTAACTGATAAAGGTGTAGAAAACATAAATGTTAACATTCACCACTAGGTTTAAATTGTTAACGAAAATATAAGGGGAGGGGGGGACAACATTATAATATGTCGTCTTAACCTGTTATATTTGTTTTTAATTACGTACTTTAACTCATTTCTTCTGATAATATGGTGTTCTAATAAGATATGATTCTGATAATTATATGTGGCAAATACGTGTGTAATTGCACTAACTTCTCTGATAATATTATGTTCAAATTCAATACAATTAAATGTAAACCAATTCGTGTGTCTTTGTAAGTTGCAGGCCGCCATCGTAAAAATAACATATAATTGTGTTTGTTATAATTCAGTTATTTTTTTTTTTTGACAATTAAAAAATGATTAAAACCTAAAAAAAAAAATGTAACATTTAATCTTACAAATTAACTATCCCAATAGAGTCTAATTTGTTTTTTTTTATGTTTTATTAATTCTTGGCTCATAAAGTAATATCATATTTATGATTGCCGAGGGTTATGGTCGATATGTCGTTGAAGTTATAATGATGTAAATCTAACAGGCGTACGTTATTTTTACATCAGTCAGTAATATCATCATGTATGTGTGTGTGTGTGTGTGTGTGTGTGTGTGTGTGTGTGTGTGTGTGTGAGTTCGTGTGTGTGTTTTCACCATTCATAAAACTAATAATTAATCCTCTTTTATATAAGTAGGTTGAAAACTGAAATAAGACTTGAAACAATCGAACAGATTTTACGTTGTTAAAGTTTTAAAACATAATAATACATTTCAAAAAGACAGTCAACATTGGATTTGAGGGTTTTATCTATAATTAATAGCTGGGTTATATCTATGACTAACAGTTGGGTTATATCTATAACTAACAATCGGCTTATATCTATGACTAACAGTTGGGTTATATCTATGACTAACAGTTGGGTTGTATCTATAACCAACCGTTTAATATAACATTCAAGTACATCAAAAACAATATTTAAATTTATTTATTTTCGGTTTTCTTCAAATTTAGATACGTCAAATGTACTTCATTTACTTTCTAAAAAAGTTTAATATTATGGATAACAACAAAACTGTATGGTCTATTCTCATTTGAAATTAAAATGCAGTTTAAATGTGACCAAACCAACAGGCTTATTATAATTCAAAAAAAAAAAAGAAGTACTAATGAAAAAGAAAAAAAAAATACCTATGCCTGTGTAAAAATGTTACAAAAAAAAGTTAACTAATGCAAACAAAAGGCAAATATGTAGATGGCAAGAGGCATAACAGGGTATTTGTCAAAAGACTTCAGTGTAGTTTTTTTTAACCTCACATAGTTCAATCGCACATTTGACATTACAGCATGGAGAACGTGAATGCCAGCAAAAGAGTGAGTTCTGACGAAGTGGTGAGTTGGATCGATGAATCAGCGACCTGGTATCTATCCGACGAGGATATGGAGTATCTAAATCTGTCGCTGACCATCTCATTTCACGGTCTGCTGTCCGTGACAGGCGTTGTGTCCAACATAATCAACATGGTCATCTTCTGCAGACTGGGACTCAACAACAGCATGAGTGTGGGGATTTTCGTTCTGTCCTTCACCGATTTCAACGTCACGTGTTACCAGATGGTCAGCTGTTGCTTTTATTTGGTCGGTTTCATTTATCCAGACTGCCCAGTTGACCCCTGGATGATGGGCGGCTTTCTCTTCAGCTGGGCCCACTACATCGGCTACTTGATATCGTGTTGGATAACAACAATGCTGTCTGTTGAGCGATGCTACTCTGTGGTTTCGCCGTTCATCGTGAGGCGCGTCTTCACGCGAGAACGGTGCGTTTTCGCAACGATCATTATATATTTGGTACACATCGGCACACATTGTCCGTTTTTCGCCTACACACAATTAGAATGGACCCTCGTCAATCCACAAGACAACAGAACAGCTATTCTTAAATTTAGATTCAGCGAAGATTCCGCAAAGTGGGAGCTTCTATCCGATATTATCTCCGGAATCGTACTCTCACTTCTGTCCCAAGCGATACTCATCGTATGCACAGTGTGGATGATAGCATCTCTGCGATCTTCGTCTACTATTCGCAGATATTCCTCCCAGGTGAAACAAAGCCATGACGGTAAAGAAGAAACGTTGTCACCAAAGGAAAGGAGGATGTGTAAAACTGTCCTATCGCTGGCTATCATTGTTTCCGTGTGTAACGTTCCCAGGTTTGTAACAACGGCCGCCCATCACGTTGTACCAGGGATGAATCACGGGGCGTACCGTAACTTACAGATCATCATGTGGGAGGTTACATACCTGTTTGCTACGGCTTGCTGTACTTGTAACATTTTTGTTTACGTTAGTTTAAATTCTAGTTTCAAAAAAATGTGTATCGGTTTTTTTGTTTCGAGAAAAAAGTAGGAATTTTACTTCATCTTTTTTAGTTTTCTCTTGTATTGTTTCGTGTATGTTCTTTTTCAATTTTTTTTAATCTGTTTGATTGTTCTTCTTTTTAAGTATATAACCATTGATCTGATCTACGTATCAATTAACTCTATATTTAATATGGAGACGATTGGCCATGCGGTGAGGATAGCTGGACTGTCGCCACGAAAGGATCACGTCCTGTTGAAAGTCCCCTAGGCCTAGTCCACCCAGCTTTAATTTGGGCTAGTGAAAGCCGCTGAGCTTTGTGCTAACCACGCCATCTTTTGCTCTTCTCAACAAGATGCCGTGTTTTACTGAAACAGACGAATTCTACTCTTCATCTGCCCCGATCAGCCCTTGAGGTGGGGGGGGGCGGGGTCTAAAGGCAATTTTCATTAAATAAGTATTGGTGTATTACTATTTAAAATAAACATTTTGTCCCCAAGATACAAAAATGTGCATTGTGCAATGGTCTTGGAGGAACCAAGAGGGCATCAGATAGATGACTAGACACTCTGGGATTTAATACCGTGCCGATCGTACTACAGGATGGTGACCGACCTCAATATTACTTTAGCAGACGTAAATCTCTTGTTGTCTTGCCCAGAAGGTTTTCTTAGGATTAGTTAATTAAATTCAGAACCAATGTCGATAATACAATGAATTGGTTCTAAGACAATACTAAGTCTGAAGCAAGACTTGTGTATTTGAGTTAATCGTGACGAAATGGTTTGTATTAAATAAACTTCGATTTTGAAATGACAATTCATATTTGTGTAACATAATATTATAAAAAAAATTATCGTGAATTCGACGAGACTTCAATTCAACGTTTCCCTCTACTTGAAGCATACGTTTCAAAAGGAACGGGTGGTCGGACGGTAAAGAGCACTCGACTGTCGATCGAGGAGTCCCGGGTTCGAACCTTATATAGGCCCAGGTCGTGATGAATTTCACAAGTCCCACTCCCCCCAGGCTCTAAATGGGTATAAGGCGATTGTTGCTGAAAATAAAACAAATATGAATAATACACATTATCTTTCCCAATGAGCCCTTAAGGGCCCTTTTATTTCTATTAGTATCAAAGATGTACCACCGTATGACAAAACAATATAGGTTAAAACTAGCAATCATTACATCAGCGGTTGTCAAACGCTTTCGCGACTTTAGTCAAAAGTCCTTTTTACACATCAAAATTCACGAGTACATACACTTATTTTCCTTGTGTAATTTGTTTATATTTCCAAACACGATACTGTGTCACGTGGCTTGGTGATGAGCCACGCAGCAAATTCTTGGTGTTGTTTGAAACGATAATTATATGTCGATGAGTATCCCCCCCCCCCCCACGTATAAACTTCCCCTTAGCACTGGCTGAGGACCGAGGCATCACAGTGAGATAACATTTACACCCTGACATAACTGTTTGAAACGATGGAGCAATTACCGTATCAATCAACGTTCAATTATAAGTTCCCGTGTGTTCCCTTTACCTGTGTTTTCCACCTGTCAACGTCCTTGATTCTCGATGATTGTGTGTGTGTGACGCTCATTATGAGGATGAGATGATATCTCTTAGATCCTATAAACACGCCAACGGGACTGTTTTTTTTTTTACGGTGCCCTTTTTTTCATCCCCACCATAGCCGATAGTACCATGACCATGGAGGCACCACGGGAGATATTGAGGAGACTTTAACCACGACCTGAAATATCCATCGGCCCTCACTGAATATCAAACCATGGACAGTCGGACATTTTTTACAATCACGACCACCCGTCTCCTGTCGATAATGCTGTAGAACTATTGAAGTTTCCATCCGTATTTCAAATGTACGTACTGCAGTTTGTATTTCAACAGCCTCTCCAATGGTAGGTTGGTGAAAATTCCTTACCATAGATAGACGGAGCTGCTCGTCTATATCTTCATCAGTAGTCTCCCTTGTGTCGAGAATGACGGGATTTTACGCATGTTATCCGTGGAACCTAGTAAGACTTGGTAGCCTAAAAGCAGAATCACTAGGGTGACCGCAATGAGGGCAGTGCATGGCTAGTGTTTGAGGTAGATACTGTAGCAGCCTGGTGTCAACTAGCTCTTGCTGTTCTTGCGGCTACCTGAAGTCAGCGATGGCTCTGCTCTTGGTGGACAGCTGCCCGTCTCATGCCATTTCGTCATATTACTCTGAGGCTACGACTCTCCTCTAGGTGAACAGCTGCCCGTCTGATGCCAGATAGTCCTATGTCTCTGAGGCTACGACTCTTCTCTTGGTGGACAGCTGCCCGTCTGATGCCAGATCGTCCTATGTCTCTGAGGCTATGGCTCTCCTCTAGGTAAACAGCTGCCCGTCTGATGCCAGATCATCTAATGACACTGAGGCTATGGGTCTCCCTTTGTAGACAGCTGCCCGTCTCATGCCAGATCGTCATATGACTCTGTCGGAGGCTGTGCCATACTTTCTCTCTCTCTCTCTCTCTTTCTCTCTCTCTCTCTCTCGTTCCCTCTCTTTCTCTCCCTCTTTAGCTGCCTTTAAGTTTCCCTTGGAATTACAATGTAACAAATGTTAATACAATAATACATTCTCTGTGATTGTCATTAATTCATAAACTAATACACAACGATACTCCATAGTTCTTAAATTTCTTTCATCAATCCAATATTATTAATAATTGATCTAGACATTCCATTATTGTTTTAATATATCCACTCTCTAATTCTGTAACAAAGTAAAGTTCCATTTATTCCCAAGGGGCTCATTGGAGCAGATGATGTGTACAGCTCATCTGTTTCAGTAACCTCGGAACATATAAGGATTGTGTGTTTAGCCTCATGCACAGCTGCCTTTACTTCGAACATAGGACGCACCGGTCGACAGTCGAGCGCGCTACACTGCACGACCACCCGTCCTCCTCTATACATGTACTTTAACTACCTTGTAACTGCGTTATTAAATTTGGTTTACATTCAGTTAAATAAATATATAGTTACTAGCTGTACCCTGCACAACATTTGCATAGTTATATCCCCTTATGCTTGATCGGTAGGCTAGGTTATTTTTGGTTTCGGGCAGATCCGATTTTTTCAAGATTGTATTTTAAACTGGAATACTGTTGTATTAATTCTTTACTTTCGATTTAACGCACACTGGAAATGAGTATTATTATATATGATGATGATTCCCCCTTTTCAAGCCATTTTTTTATATTTCAAGTTTGTGAAATGATATGTCTATCACTTAGATCCTATAAACCACAAATGGCACAGTTTTTGTAGCGCTCTTCATTTAACCCAACCACCATAGTCGATACTTGGGAGACGTTATGATGAAACTGGGAAGTAGAAACCGTAATTATTCACTTGAGTGAAATAGTTTTAAACCACCCCGACATAGCAATAAATTAACAGATTTCATCCAGCTCTGCATCAACACGTGTGAAATATAAAATCATATATAATAATACTCATTTCCAGTGTGCGTTAAATCGAAAGTAAATAATTAATACAACAGTATTCCAGTTTAAAATACAACCATGAAAAAAATCGGATCTGCCCGAAACTAAAAAATAACCTAGCCTACCGATCAAGCCCAAGGGGATATAACTCTATGCAAAGGTTTTGCAGGGTGCAGCTAGTATGGTATAAGTCTTGTTAAAAATAACAGAATTATGGTCGCCAATCCGCACAAAGTTTATCAAAACATAATTCCATGGCTTGAAGTATAACACAGAACTATCTTTCATTGTATTGCAAGAGCATTTATCGTGCATATGAAACAAATAGCACATCATATCTGTATGGAGCTAAAAGCGTACCACTCACTATAGATGACTTGTTAGTTTTAATGGCCGAAATGTAAAAGCCAATCATTCGAGCCTTGAAATATTTGTCTTGTTAGGAAATTTAAGGTCATTGTATTGGCGGACGCACATGACACGGGTCTTGCAGCCCGACTACAATATCCCTTCCCCCACTACCGCCTCTATTGTCATATTTTCACTCATACACACCTGAATCTTCTTCGTTCCCACCCCTCTCTGTGTCCTGATGCTGTATGTAGGGCCGGTAAAGTTGGCTAGTTTATTATATTCACTTGAGTACACCTCGTCATATGCGTTCCTTTCACCCTGTACAATTTTTTTTACAGAAATTGAAAATGAAATTAAAATCTTTCATGAACCGATTCAGCTTTTGATGTTTTTATTTCACAATAGCTACGAATTAAACTGGCAAGCCCTCCTCACCACTAATACAATTATTTACACAATTTTTTTTTGGTTTTCTGCGGCAAGCATGCGATTGATTGCAGGTTCCTCACCAATATCGTAGTATTAACTTAAAACGTAAAAATACACTCACCTATAAAAAAAAAAACTTCAAATAAAATAGTAAGACTTTGTATTAATCTCATGCTGTTTTGAAGAGTGATTGACTTTTTACAAATGACCTGGTTTTACAAATGACCTGGTTTCATTAGATCGGGAGTGTGGATCCTTCTGTCAGTCAGATAATAACCCTGCTGTAGGATCGACAATTATCGATTATAAAATTTATCTGATAAATTATAAACATTTATGTGAGACTCAATCTCTTATTTTTGTTTTTCAATTACTATGGCAACAAAAATAATGAATCTACAAGCCTAAAATAATTTACCCCATAGTGTATACCTGGTGTTTTAAAATTACCCGGACCAAGAACATCTTAATGCAGTATTTGAGAACCAGTCACTAGTAATATACTTGACTTCTTGTACATAACTACAGTGTTAGTCTTTGAATTATTTACTTTAACACCCTCTTATTAAGTATTCTACTAACACAAACAATCAATATATTGATAGATGTTTACTTTTACTTCGCCAGTTTCTTGAACCATTTATTACCAGTAAATTAACAGATGTTAGTATTTTTAATAAGGATTTACACTGGCAGACTATGTTACAGATTTGATAAAATTTAAATAATTATAAGAAACACCTGACAATTTGTATATTTCTTTTCTGATATTTGAGAGATTTGTACAACTCAAAGAACGGAATACAGAAATATATATACAGGCAGAACTTAACTTTGATTCCAATTCATTATAAATACAATATTAATAAAAAAAAGTAGGGATTTTAAAGGTCATCTATGATTATAGCTAGAATTGTATTTCAAAAATGTTAGGCTATAACAGTATATTATATCATTCATATCTTATATGAGAGCGAATTTCACTCACATTTCGGTTTGAAAAAAAAAAAAAAACAAATTGTATTACGATACTGTTTAAAGAATTGCAAACCAAGTTACATTTTTCATTAGAAATACAACCCATGGTAGATCGATGTATAGTTCTGCTTCATCGTCTTTGAATTACAAACTGGCAACTTAAATAATTCAATTATTTCATATCATCAAGACTCAACTACCATGAATTTTTATTCCTGTACCCGTGTACCTTGACCTTTTGTTTATACTGGGTAGCTTTGTAATAAGAGCTTGCATCTTAATGTCTTTTTATGAGCTCATCATGCTGCAGGTACTTCATTGACAAAATGATTCATCCAAAGTGGATTCTTTCTGTCAGGGATATTGTGTTAGGGTGAGAACGGTGTGTGGGTGGTTAGCGTGTTTGAAAAGGACTGTGTTGGTTTGATCTGGAAAAGGCTGAAATGTCAAGTCGTGAATGGAGGGTGACCGGTGTGAGACAGGTGGCTGAAATTGGTTGAGGAGATCAGAGGACGAGATGTGGAAGGGGGATTGTGGGTAAAAGGGATTGGGGGGGGCGTGGTTAACAAGGGGTTGAGAAAGAAGAGGGGGCTATGTGAGTTAGAATTGCATGAGAGTTTTTATAATGTTTCTTGTGTATTGGTCATCATAAGTATTTGATTAAAACTTTAATTTTTTTTCTATAAAGGACTTCTTTGTATATATACTCACTAAGAGAGATAGAGTGTACATCAATAAAGTATACTTGTTGTTAAAAGTTATGCCCAGCCATCACTGACACCTTCATAGTGGCCGCGAATGACAACGTGCGAAATTCCGTAACATGGGCGAAACGGAATCACTCGGCGACATATCGGATGATCTTCTAAACACGCTTAGAACTTCTTTGATTTTTCCAGTTAACATTATGTTCACTGTATTCGGGCTGATGGCCAATTTACTGAACATCTGCGTTCAGATTAAGCTGGGAGTCAACACTTCTATGAGTGTTGGGGTCTTCGCCCTCTCCTTCACCGACATTCTGGTGACGGCCCTTCAGCTAGCCATGTACATTTGCTACGTGCACGGGAAGATGAACCCAGCGAGCGAGCTGGACTTCACTGCCCTGGGGTCATTCGGTATTGGCTGGATGCGGTATGTGTGCTACTTCATCTCCGGCTGGATTACCACGGGCATCACCGTGGAAAAGTGCGTTTGCGTAGTTTGGCCGTTTCGAGTGAAGCGCCTGTTCACCAAAGCGCGCAGCCTCGTCGCTGTGGTTGCCATCTATGCCGTCCACTTTGCTTTCATCGTTCCGATATACGCTGTGCAAAGATTGCAGTGGACGACGGCGTGCGTCAAAGCGGCGGATAACGAAACGGTGGGAGAAAGAAGAGTGTTCACCTTTGTCTACTCTGAGGACTTCGTGGACTTGGAGACGGCCCTGAACAACACCTACGCCCTGGCGCTAGCCGTGACGTCGCAGGTCATACTGCTCGTCTGCACGGTGTGGATGATCGTCGCCTTGAAATCTTCTTCCCAAATACGACGCACACGAAATGATGACGCCATTGGACTCGCAAAGAGTAAATACCTCGATTCCAGGTCGACCTACTTGTCTACCCGGGAGAGGAAGCTGGTCAAGGTGGCGATGGGGCTTGGGGTGGTGCTCACTGCCTCCAACATCCCCAGGTATGCGGTGGTCTCTGCCTACTACGGGATCCCGGGCATGAACAAAGGGGAGTACAAGAACCTGTCAGACTTTCTGTGGGACGTCACAGATTTCTTCAGCATCATCAACTGTTCCAGCAACTTCATGGTGTACTGGCTGCTGAATTCAAACTTTAGACAAACTTTTCGTGAAAATTTCACAATTCGCTTTTTAAAGATTTCTACAAAAGGGTAGAATGACATTAAAATGTAGAATGACATGTAAAAAGTCGAATGACATGTAAAGAGTCGAATGGCATGTAAAGAGTAGAATGACATGTAAATAGTAGACTGACATGTAACGAGTAGATTGATAGAGTAGATAAACATTTAAAGACTAGATTAATATGTAAAGAGAAGTATAACATGTCAAGAGTAAAATGACATGCAAATAGTAGAATGACATGTATAGAGTAGATTGACATGTAATTACTTAGAATATATATTGCTAAAACGAATGTACTGTATCACAGAATGTACCACGAAAATATTTGTACATTAGCCACTGGGCTTCTAAATGTAATACGTCATACACAAGAACGAAATCCGACAGAAGGGATAACAATGAAATTTACGAAATACTGCAATAGAAAAGAACATGTGGCCTTTATTGCCATGAACAGAATATACGATATGAACAGAAATAACAAAGAAATGTATGAAATACTGTAATAGAAAATGACATTTGGCTTTTATTGCCATGAACAGAATACGACATGAACAGAAATAACAAAGAAATGTATGAAATAATGTAATAGAAAATGGCATGTGGCTTTTATTGTCATGAACACAATACGATATGAAAACTACCTGCGAGGGAGAAACACGGTTACAATGGATACATCGCACGATATGAAAACTACCTGAGGGAGACACACGGTTTAGACGATTATGTATTTAAGGATTCTGCTCTAGAATACATTTTATTTCTTGCTTTGTTAATAAATTGACTATAGAAAAATCTCATGAATCCAAAAACTAACACATTCACTCAATTCTTTATGTATCTGGTGTTGTATCATTTTCATATTTTATTTGTTGAGCAGTGAAAAACATTGTGTGTTCTTTATATTAATAAGCTTGTCAAAGATATGCATACATTTTTTTAACTATCATTCCTGTCCTAGTTGATCATTACTAAAAAAAATAATACTTTATATTTGCTTGCAATCATATGGTTATATATATGGAACTGATTTATCAAGTTCACGAATGTCATATGTACAATCGCCTTTAGTTAAACTTTTTACTCTGTGCATTTGTTGAACATAAATAAACATATACTAAAATAAACAATATAATACATTATAAACTTATTACAATATTTGACAGGGACCCAACAAACAGTGGAGCACAAATAGGATTAGTCATATCGCCTCTGGTTCATCTGCGGAAGGACGGACACCCACGGTCCTGCAGACGGAACTGGTCAAGAAACTAGGAAATGTGTTTGCACACTTAAAAAAAAAAAAGATTTCAATTTCAGCTAGGTAATGAAAATGTGCGACCTGCGAACACAACCAGGTTTCTTAAATTTCACATCAGATTGTATATTAATAGATCATTTTGCAGTGTATGCTATTTAAACTTGTAAGCAGAATTAAGGTTTTGTGTAAAGATGGAAACCAGGACATTATGGATGAAGTATGTCAGCTTGGCATTACTACACGACTATAGTCTCCTTTTAAAATGGGAAAAGTTAAAGTTTATTTAGCCCTGAAGGGCCATCGGGGCAGATAATGTGTGTGTGTGTGTGTGTGTGAGAAGTCCCTATAAGGATGAGATGAAATCTCTTAGATCCTATAAACCACTAATGGGACGGTTTTTATGGTGCCCTTCTTTCATCTCCACCATAGCCGATAGTGCAATGGCCATGGAGGCACCACGGGAGATATATAATGAACTTTAGTCAACACCTCAAAAATTTCCTTGGTCCTCAGCGGAGATCGAACCAGGTACCTTCAGGTTGACATTTGAATCCATCTTTTTCTGCAACCACGACATATGAAGGGATTGTATGGTTGGCTCAACGCCCCAGCCGCCTTTACTTCCCCCAACTTAAAAAGTCAGCTAACCCATTTAAAGCTACACGATCTGGTGGAACTTTTAACCAACCTTCACTAGGGCCTTCAAAAATTCGCTGTTTTCTCAATAAAGATCAGGCCCGGATATTTCATATCGGTAATCGAACGCTATACCCAGCTCCGTCCATCTGTCCCTCTTTTGAAATGGTGTTATTGGGCTGTAGAGCCAAAGGAAGAAGAATCAAGACAATTAAGTTTTATTTCGTGTCCTTCTCTTCAACCTAATCGCACCCATTCTTTATCTGAAATAAGCTTTCCATGACGATATGCATCAATAATCTCTCCTAAGCAAATGATATTTAATTAAATAACCAACCGTGTCGACGGAGAGGAAAATGTATAACAGGACGATGACGTCATCAATAAATGCGATCTACGTTCTCTTCAGCCGTTACCTTCAGTTGGTGATCCAGTCATATGTCCTTATGAACATCTCTTTATTACAATACTTTAGGGAACTATCAAACTTACAATAACTTTAGGACATATCAAACGCCCAACACTTATACTACTCATTCAACAGGTACATTATTTTGCAATTTTCACTTCCATTTCCAAATGTTTTGGTCCAAAGTAATTAGAAAACAATGAGAAAAAAGCTTGAACCCATTAGACAACCACAGAAAAGGTTGAGATCAAAAAAGGAGTAAACCAGCTAGAAATCATTAGACAACCCTCTGGGCATTATCATCCTGCCTGCCGAACTGTTTATCCGGCCCGCTACTTATTTCAGAGTAAAACACACGGGGCCTGGACATATCTCAGAGTAAAACACACGTGGCCTGGACATATCTCAGAGTAAAACACACGGGGCCTGGACATATCTCAGAGTAAAACACACGGGGCCTGGACATATCTCAGAGTAAAACACACGGGGCCTGGACATATCTCAGAGTAAAACACACGGGGCCTGGACATATCTCAGAGTAAAACACACGGGGCCTGGACATATCTCAGAGTAAAACACACGGGGCCTGGACATATCTCAGAGTAAAACACACGGGGCCTGGACATATCTCAGAGTAAAACACACGGGGCCTGGACATATCTCAGAGTAAAACACACGGGGCCTGGACATATCTCAGACAAATTAAAAAAAAAACCGTGTGGCCGCGATTCATGAAGTTTGTCTAGCCCGTGGAGATTTACCGTTAAACTTTGAAATAATGACATTTTGTAACCTTGTTATAAAGCTAACCAACCATGATGTGAACTTAAAGAGTAACTTCAATCCTGCTAGATTGAACCTATGTACTAATCCTCATCTAATGAATTCAATTCATCAATTGAGTCATACCGATAAAGTGACCGCAATTAAATGCGAATAATTTTATTTTAAAAAATCGATATGTATTCTTGATTTTAATAGTTTATGAAGGAGCCCTGCTTGTAAAATTGAAAGTTGTTTTTTTATGTACATATTAATAATTATGATAATGAACCGGGTACTGATATTTGAATATACTTAATGTTATTATTCTTTAGTATTATTACTTCCCAAGAATTTTGTTAAACATACAATAATATGAAATATTTGTCATATTGTTTTAAAGTGACCGAAAAGAAAGCTACTAAAGGAACACAAGAATTATTACTAATCGTATGACATGTTTAGTGTATTTTTATTTCAAAATTCATTTCATTTGTGAAATATCATTTCTATAACTTCGGCATAACTACTGCTATTATTTTTATGCTTAACATTAAGCAGGAACGAATGAACACAGATTTTTACAATTTATTTTCTCATTAGACTTAAGTCTGTTATTTAAGATTCTGTTTGTAGCTGTGACTTAAATCAGAGGTCTTCAAACTTTATGAACCGCGAGCTACAGATGGTTCTTTATGTTGACAGAAGGTTTGGACCAATAACAGAAGAATGCAGTGTTTATATTAAGGAATATAAAATAAATGTAAGCGTTGATAAAAATGTGAGCCAGTGGAGAGAACTGATGGGTCAAACTTGACCAGCGGTCAGTTTTGTTGCCCATGACTGACCTAGATTCAAATCATCCACATTAAGGAAAAATGTTTTTAAAAACCATCATGCAGCTGTTTACACTTTTTAGAAAACTTCATCCTCATTAAAATTCAAAGATTTGTGTAATAGCAAAGCCAGTAAAATTTGTATTCGAAGTTTGTTTAATTATTAGCACTATCTAAAATCACATCACAATAATTCTGTTTCCACAAGACTCTGTTGCATATGGTAAACTTTAAAACATGTGATCACTTCCCAGAAACATTTCCTGAAGCTGGAGTTGAGAGTCCAGTACACGAAGAAGCTGACGGAACAGTTAAGCGTACCGCAGACATCAGACACCGCCCATAGAAGTCTGGACAAATTGTTGTAGATGCTGAATTCCGAGACTGACATGGCGTACCTCATCGCGTGGTCAGCGAACCTGGGCACGTTGCATGCGGTGAGCACGAGGGCCAGCCCCAGAATCACCCTGACCAACCTGCTTTCTCTACCTGTCAGAGAATATTTCGAACAGGGGGAGCTACTCGCCTGCAATAATGACGAGTGACGTACCTTTGATGATGCCCTCAGCGCGAAGATCATAACAGCCGTGCATACCAGCAGAGCCACCTGGCAGAGAAAGAATAGCGCGACCACGAATACGCTCATCAGATACTTCTGGAGAAGGAGAAATTCTTCGGTGTGTATTCGAATATCAACCGACGGTGCACGCTTGAGACGTTGGAGCTGTCAGCACATGGAATCGATTTCCAAGTCAACTTCTGAACGACGTACAGCGGTATTGTGAACGAGATGTACAGCGCGTAAAACGAGACGATTACGACAACCACTCTCTTCTTTGTGAAGATGTGATTCACGGTGAAAGGCATCACCACGCAACAGCATCGCTCTGCCGAGAGCAGCGTTGTGATCCAGCCGGATATGAAGAAACACGAGTACCTTAACCAGCCTATCTCAAAGTTGCCCAGTACCATCAGATTATACGCATTTCCTGGAAAGAGTCTGTCAAGCAGAAAACATAAGCACGAGGTCAGCTGTAAGAGAGTGACCAGGAAATCCGTGACAGATAAAGCCAACACGCCTACGCTGTGTCCATTCTGAAGACCGAGAGCAGGCAAGACCACTAGGTTCATGGCGTTAGTGACCACTCCTAACAGTGACGTTACTAAATGTATAGAAATTGTCAGTCCGATGTACACACCTTCAATCACTTCACTAGATATAATAATATCAGCAATGTCTCTGGTCAAGTCCCCCACATTAGCCCGGGGGTCAAAGGGAGTTCAAAGGATTGACACAGCTGTAAGAGAACCGTTCCTTAGATATTCTTTATTGTCAAACATAACTATAATCTCTGTTTCCATTGATTTGTCATTTTGAAAATAATACTTGACACATCAATATGAAATATTTCACATAAACCGTCTTAAATATTCAAGTATTAATTTAATACTATCGGCACCGTGCAAAACCTTTGCATAGAGTTATTTTGCCTTAGTTTTGATCAGTAGGCTAGGTTATTTTGGTTTTGGACAGATCCGATTTTTTCATATTTTTTATTATTTTTTTTGACGATTTTTTACTGGAATACTGTTGTATTAATTCTTTACTTTAGATTTAACTCAGACCCAAAATTGCTTATATATATATATATATTATTCTCTAATGATATTCATTCATCAAGTGACTTGAGCTGGTAATATAAACGTGTTTCAAATTGTGGAGATTTGAAATAAAGGCAAACTGAAATAAAACCGTTTTTTTTTTTTTTCTGAAAATATGTGAGCTTAAATATCCAGTCACGGACTACACAGATTGTACCTCACAATTCACTAATCAAATGTAGCAACATCTCGTATGTAATGACATGTACTTGTTGTTTTTTTTGTTCCCGTTCTAACTAAGATGTTCGCCACACTACTTGATATTTATTGTAGAAAACAATAATAAATCTATGAGGGTTACAGAGTTATGTATCTGCCCAAGACTGAATAGAACTCCAGTGTAAAACAATGTAGACAACATACATGTACGTCATGAAACATAGGTCCTGACTATTTGCTTTTATTTTTATGTTACAGTTTGGTGGTTAACAGATAAGCGACTGAGAGAACATACTATTAGGAATGGGTTCTATCTTTTCTTTTATTATATCACCAAACTATATAAACATTTTAAAATCATACATTGACGCCGATTGTATTATTTAATGTTGTCTCTAATAGTTTGTAATGAACTATTATTTTCTTTTAAATCTATAATTCTGTTTCTTATTTGTGTAAAGATCGTTTATGAACCATGAAGACAAGACACGCCGTATAATTAAGCGAATAACAATGGATGAAAGTGAACAACGGACATGAAATAAAATTACAGGCAGGAAAAAAAATGAGATATTGTGACAAAGATTTTGCAAGATGTACAAATTACAGGACACTAGACATCGCTGTGTTTTTTGTCAGAACATATCACGTTCAGGACTTTGTGTGTATAATTCAATAATTCGCTGTAAGCTTAACGATCATACACCCCTATATTAAAGGGTCTCGGTAAATTATAAGCTTTGTTTCGAATTCTTAATTTTGTATTTTACTGAACTATAGCCTTATTGACCTAGCCTATATTATGATGCTCTGTTGACCTAGCCTATATTTAGTCATTACTAATGAAACCTTTTATAGTTGTTCTTTTTATTTATTTCCTCAGTTGTGTCCCTTAAAAGGAATCTCTCTCTCTCTCTCTCTGTCATTCTCTCTGTCTCTCCCTATCCCTCTTTTTCTCTTCCAATCTCTCTCTTTCTCTCTCTCTTCCTCTGTGAACTAGTAGAAATAATTTGCGTCTAACATATTGTTAAATGACATAAAGGAAAAATCGCGACAACACAGGTGAAGTTTTGCGAAAACACAAAGTTTAATAATTTATATACAATTCACAATTACAATGGCAATGTTCTGTACCGCCGACTTCATCATCAAAACTCTCCTGATATTACGGTCACTGGTTTCCGACACAATGTACCGACAGAATGTACCGACATACTGTACCGACACAATGTACCGCCCGACCAAGGCCGTAGCCGGGGGGTGGGTTAAGAGAACTGCAGCCCCCCTCCCCCAAATTAATTATAAAAATCAAATTTCATTATAAAATATATTTCTTTATCATTGTGTTCCAATTTTTTCTTATATAAAACTCTCCGCACAGCCCCCCCCCCCCAAGCCGCACAGCCCCCCCCCCCCAAAAAAAAAACAACAAAATCCAGGCTACGGCCTTGCGCCCGACAAAATGTTTTGGACACAATGTACCACCCGACATAATTTTTCCGACACAATGT